>JAYJMB010006361.1:0-11122 GCA_036873735.1 Pouteria campechiana | reverse complement strand
AACAATGATAGAATACATAGAAGTAAGTCAGACGTAGCATTACTAAGTACAGAAGCAAATCAGAAACAATATTACAATACATAGAAGTAAGTCAGAAGCAACATTACTAAGCATAGAAGCAAATCAGAAGCAATTTTACACTACAAATCAAAAGCAATATTACAATATACAGAAGTTAGAAGCAACGTTACTAAGCATAGAAGTAAATTAGAAGCAATATTACGATACATAGAAGTAAGTTAGAAGCAATGTTACTAAGCACAAAAGCAAATTAGAAGCAATATTACGATATACAAAAGTAAGTTAGAAGCAACGTTACTAAGCATAAAAGCAAATCAGAAGCCATATTACGATACACAAAAGTAAGCCAGAAGTAATATTACTAAGCACAAAAGAAAATTAGAAGCAATATTAAGATGCACAGAAGTAAATCAGAAATAATATAACGATGCATAGAAGCAACTAAGAAGGACTATTCTACTATACAGAAGTAACTCATCAATACACAAGTAATTCAGAAGGAACTTTAGTCACACAGAAGTAACTCAGAAGGAAACTCAAGTGATCAGAATTGTATCAGAAGAATTTTCTTTAAGTATAGAAGTAACACAAATGTAAAAAGCACTACGCAAAAGTAATAAAGAATCTATCAAAGTACACAGAAGCGGTGAAGAAATCATGCAGAATCAAGTCAAAAGAAATATCAGAGACATGATCGATTCAATATGATTTCACAAAGAGATACAGAAGTAAGGATCAAGCTTCATAAGTGAACTAGACGATACACAGAAGTTATTCAGAAGACACATAAATGACCATTGAAGAATAAGACAATGGACAGAAACCTTGAAGAGGAAACTGCCAAAAATCTACTAACTACAGAAGCACCACAAAACCACTTCAAAAGTTCTGTTAAGGCATAAACCAAAGCACAGAAGTTGTGAGCACTCTACTCAGAATCTCTGAATTCTGACAACACATAGAAGTTATCACCAAACCTGCCTAACTTTTTGAAAATGATGTCAAAGGTTACAACAACTAAAAATTCAAATCCTATATAAAGAGCATTAAGAAAACAACTACAATAACTAAGAGATTACACTGAAAATCATTATGTTGATTAGAGAAGAGCATTCATAGCTTTCCATCATTCAACTTTATCTACTACGTTACTAGCTTTTAGAGTTTTCAACATCAGATCTACATCAACTTCAAAAGGAGTTTGAATCTGATCTCATTGCTTACTTTACTCTTTCAATTAAGCTTTAGCATTCGTACATATTAGCCTAAAATAAGAGGCATTGCTATTATACACTTTACATTGGAAAAATTAGTGAGTTGGTTGGTAAGCTCTATAAAACCAACTATTTGTAAGAGTTTTTGGTGAACTTGGAAAACCAGTAAGTTAGTTGGTAAGCTTGAAAACCAACCCGTAAAGAGTTTTTGGTGAACCTAAAAAATCAATGAGTTGTTAGTGATTTTGTAAAACCAACAAGTGTTATAGTGGAACCTGAGTTCAGTAAAGAAGACTGACTCAGTGAAATGGAGTAGGAACCTAGGAAGGGTGGAACCACTATAAAAACACTGTGTATGTGTTACAAGTAATTCTCTTTCTCATTTTAAGCACACATAGTTATTTATTGGCCAAAATTTGTAGAAGCTTAATTCACCCCCCCCCCCTCTCCTTGAGCTACCATGTAATAAGGGACCAACACTATAAACCTACACCATCCACTCCTATGCAAACTAGATTCATGTCCCAACATGTGAAACAAAATTATTGTTGTTTAATAAGTGTAAATTAAAACAAGTAATGACAAATAATCATTGCATTCAAATAAACAATAAACCTGCATCCTGATCCATCTTGCTAGTAGTCCTCTTGGGCAGGGTAATTAGTACCTATCAGGCTTTCCTAGTCCGTTGCTACTGCCAGTCTTGGGTTCTTCCATTTTCCATTTGATGTTTCAATCACCTAAGTTGATGCATTTAGCTTGGTGATTCATTCTCTCTATTGCAATCCTTTCATTAGACATCTCAAATTTGTTTTTCTCTGCTATGCCATAAAATTTTATCTTGACATTGATGTATAAATGAACTTTGTGCCATGATCAAATAGGTTAATGAAGTCATGGGGCTTAACCCAGGTTTGATTGTATTGCTTGTGTGTGTGTGTGTGGGTGGGGTGGGGGGCGATTGCTACTGCTTATGTTCATTGTTCATTGCTGGAAACTATACATTATACACATATAGGTACCTAGAAGATCCTACCACCAAAGAAGAAGAAGCCCGTCTCCAAGAAGAAGATAGTGCATTCCAGGATTACAAGGGGTATTTGCACCCTGGGAATAAGTAGGAGATAGTGCATTCCAGGACTGCTATTGGTCCAGAAACTAGAAACCAAAACCCCCTTGTAGGTCTTCTAGTGCTTTTGCAGGACTGCTATTGGTCAAGAAACTAGAAACCAAAACCCCCTTGTAGGTCTTCCAATGCTTTTGCAAGACTGCTATTGGGCCAGAAACTAGAAACCAAAAACCCCTTATAGATCTTCCAGTGCTTTTGACTCTTTTGTGGACTAGGATGCCTAGTGTTGAGTTTTTTCCTCTTTTCTTGATGCAGTCTATTGGATTTTATATAATAAGATTGAGCCTTTTTAGTCCAAAAATATACACAACCTCTCAAGCAAGCCACCTTCTGAAATTCAGTGCTTGCACACTAACTCCTTCAAACACCTCTTTAAGTTCTCTCATTTTTTATAACAATGAAAACCCAGATGTGTTCTCATATGACCTAATGATAAAGGCTTATTCCCAAATAGCATCCCCCCTTTCATCTATCAACTTGTACCAGACCTTGCTCCATCAGGACCTACGCCGCAATGAGTACACCTTGTGCTTTCTACTCACTTCATGTGCCTCACCTATTGTTGATTTAAAGTGTGTGCAAAGAGATCATAACATCCTCATTTATATCAATTCACTTAAAGAATGGGTATGTAGTAGTGTGCGTGCTTGAATCCCCAATAGTTAAAAACAGTAACTCAAGTCAAGTTCCAAATTATATTATCATCTTTCTATCATCCGTCCATGCTGCACACTTCCTATCAAAATTTCATTGGTCTCATCATAACTTACACCGAAGCAGGATTATTGATATAACAAATATGCAAATTCAACATACTATTATAATCCTCATAAGTGAACATTAGATGACACATAGCAATATAAGAGAATAAAGCAGCACAGTCAGAACATTCTATTCCCCCAAACTCATTACAAAAAGTGTCCTCTTAATAATTAAATGAGAATGTAAAGCACTCAAAATGAGGACTTCCCTGATGTTCAACTTCACCCATCCAACTGCTCGTCAGATGATTCGCCCTCTGATCCTTCTTTTGAGCTTTCTTCTAATCCTTCCTCTGATTCATCCCCTGATTCCTCCTCTAATTCTTCTTCTACTAGAGAAGGTGGATATGGAGAAAATGCCGGTGGTTGAGGAAGCCGGAACTGTCCAAGATTAGAGTATGGGTTTTGAGTAGCAAGCATTGAGGCAAGAGCAGTGAAAGCTTGAGTTGTTTTAATGAATTGCTACTCATGCCTCTCTATAAACGGGTTTTGCAGCAAGCATTGAGGCTAGAGCAGTGCAAGCCTAAATCGATTTTGCAGTGCTGCTTGCTTTGCTTCTTTCCATGCTGCTCCAATTTTAGATTGATAGATTGTATCCACTACCTTTGCTGGTTCATGGATAGCTTTACACCAAACATTTGCTCTTATAGATTAGAGATTTGTTGCCCCGGTTCTGCATTAGACATGCCACTCTTAGCTTTGGAAGTTCTTGGGCGAGAAGTGGATGGCCTAGGATCTGCATTTCTTGCCTTGTTATCCTTACCAGACCTCTGGATCATAGAGGTAGTGATAAGTGGTTTGGGATGCTGGATCTCCTCATTTGGGCTTATTGCTATCTTTGCTTGCAAGCACAACTCATAAATTAGCGATGGATGCCCAAATCTGCTTGAGTGACTATTCCCTTATTCCATATAAAAGGTAGATTCCTCAATAACCTTACTCACATTATCAGAGAAGCCTTTCTAAATTGCATAGTTTAGGAGATCTTTCTTCTTTGTGACCTCTCTGTAATGGTTAGTAGAACTGGCGAATATGAAGTAGTGCCACAATTTACCTTCAGGTTTCAAGTTTGACACCTTGAAATGAAGAGGTTCATCCATAGCCATGTGCCATTGAGTGTCAGGCTTAGCTAAATAGTTAATCACTTCATCATAATCCGATCCTTGAAGCACGCACTCTAAATATTCATCTGGCTCAATATCAGGCAAACCATACACCTTGTTTATGGTAGTGCCATCAAATGGGACCCATTTCCTTCTTACCAATGTCTTTTTGCTCTTGTGTTCTTTTGCATTTGCATAGAATTCATGAATTACAAGCACTAGTGCAGCACCTAGACTTTTGGTGAATTCCACCCACTTTCTACCCTGAATTATATCATAGCTCTCAATTATGAACTCACGAACACCCCTCTCTTCAATGTATCTCTTGCTCATAATGGATTTTCTATATCTCTCTTCTACATTTTTGCTAGCAAATGTTGGGTGGATGGATGAGTTTTGTAAAGAACTTGGTTGTAGCCTCTTTGGAGCCATGCATCAAACACTTGCTAGGTGTCACCTTGAGTTTGACTTAAATACCTTATTCTTGTTAGCAAATAGATTTCGTCCTTAATCAAAATGCCCCCTCTCTTTTGCACTTTAAAATCAATCAACAAGTTTGATTAAACTTCCACACATCATTGGCATCTTTCACTCTTCCCATCACATCGAAAATTCATTAAACATAAGATAAGCACATGGAAAATTTTCTTTTCTTCACTTCTAACCTTGAGATTTTGCTCCCAACCCAACCAAACACCAAGGGAATGTTGAAAGAAGATAAACCTTGCAACTCTTTTAATGGATGATCTCGGGTTCTCAACTTATGAACTTCCTCTAGCTTGTGAATTCATTTTCTTGAAAAACATAGATGAGAAATCTTTGGATGTAAGTAATGTTTATAGTTGGAAATGAAAATGATTTGTGGTGGGAGATTTCATTTTGGAAGGAGTTTGGATTGAGGAGAAAGTGGTGAAGAGGAAGAGGCTTGGGTGTGAGGCAAAAAGGGCTTGCATGTTTGGGCAAAAAGTGCTCTAACTGTATTTTAAAAGGAGGGGGTTTGGGCGCATGGGCGCCCATATCAATGGCCTTTGGGCAGATTTCTCGGTGCATGGGCACCCAATGTGTTGTCTTAGTTTGCATGTTGGACATTTGCTGGGCGTATGGGCGCTGACTTGGGCGCATAGGCGCCCACTTTGCTGCATCATGCCACCCACATCATTGTCTTTAATCACGACGAGTGCCAACCACATCATCACTACCCTCATCAAAGCCTTATCTCAAACCAATTAGGCTCAGCTAGATGAATTCTACTATATTATTATAAAATAATATTTATTTTAGATTTATTCACTATTTTGTTATCATTATTTTTCATAAAAATGAATTGGACCTAGAAGCCTATAATTGGATTATATCACTGATTGCTAGCCTATTTTTTGGAACTTAATGTAACTAATGGCAGGTATTTTGGCTTATGCAACTGATACGGTTGGTGCAGTGGCATACTTAGCTTGAAAGGAAACAAATATGTGCCATGGACCAAAATCTACAACATCTATGACAAGTTCTGCAAACACATTAGAAGCTCTATTGCTCTGTCTCTCATTGCATCCATCATTTTCATGCTGCTTTTCTTTCTCTCCACTTACTCCCTTTACCATCGCAGCCACTAAATGCAGCAGTGAATGTATGGCATGAACTTAGATGGTTGCAATTTGTAGGTGTGTATTATTTTGATAATGTGTGCATGGATTACCAAGTTTCTTACTCTTGGCTTGTTGGTCTAATTAGAAATTCATTTATGCAATGGAAATTGCTAATTCCATGTTGGAAGAATTGCATAAGAAATCAAAATCGATGATTCATGAAATGAACTTTTCTCTTAAAGATGGATGGAAAATGATGTCAAATCCCAAAGAGTGATATCAAGTATACAGAGCAAATATGGATAAAAGAATACACACACTTTTCTATAGAGAATATTGACATAGGGAACGATAAATTTAACAAGAAGACAATTTTGCCGGTAGCGACAACAGTGGTTTCTATCATGGGCAATTTCCCAAAAGCCGATTCCGTTGCCACGAAGATGGTAATTCCTGCCCCTCACTCATCCGGCTCAAACTCATCCACTCCACCACCCCCAAAGCCATCAGCATCGACGTTGCCACATTGAAGTTCTTCACATCTATCAGCACCATCGGTGGACGTAGATAGCCATCAACAACTCGAAGATGGAGACGAGCCACTTCTTCTTCTTCGACTATTTTTTTTTTAAATAACACAGTCGCATCATGCTAGCCGCAGGATAGGGCCTGTTTATAAAATGCTCCTGTACCATCATCTAGAGAAATCCAATGAACGACGTTCCACTACCCTAATCTAATGGCTGTTAAGGCTAGTCTCATATCTATGTATATGAGACCATATATATATATATATATATCCTAATCTACAAAAATTCATGATCTACACCAAGTTAACCTTTTAGCTATGCTTGATTTGTCAATGCACTACATTCATAGTTATATCTGATCTGCCAAGACTTATAATCTATACCTGCAATCATATCTAATCTACCAAAATTCATAAGTTATACCTATTTTACCCTACAGCAGTGTCTAGTCTATCAAAACTTGCGTTCTATTGTACCTACTCTGCTAAGATTTAATTTACGCCCATTGTCATATTTGATCTGACAAAATTCATAGCCTATACCTTGGTTTGCCCATAGCCATGCCTAGTCTGTTAAGACTCATGATTCTTACTTATATTTTATTCTATTTTGTTATTCAATTTTATTATTTTAATATGGTGCATTTTTTTAATAAAGGATTTTCTCTTTGGAGATGTAAAATTATGAATGTCATATAAATGCATTTTTTGATATAAAGTATAGAAGGATTAATAAAATTATGCATTTTTGTTATTTGGTTGTCTCTCTTATGCATTCTATTATTTTAATTCACTAAGAGTAAACAGTCTCAATTTTTATTTGTCTATGATATTATCCTAAGAATGGGCTTTAAGAAAGTAGTGACCTTACTTTGATGCTAGGGTTGTATTTACTGCATCAATCTATAGATCATAATTTATCAAAAATATATAGCTTCACATGTGGAATACAAAGAATAGGAAAAATGTTACAATTCATTATGAAATGGCACTAATAAAAATCTTCAAATAATTTGGAATTGACCTGAATGGAAAGAAATGAGAAAAGTCTCAACCACTCGATCGAATCACACCTAAAACTATAGGTAGTATGTGTTGTGTCGAGAATGATGAAGAAGGATAGACATAAAAAATTTGTGGGTGAGAAGGAGCTAGAACAACAAGAATATGATTAGAAATTAAACAATTTAGAAACTCTGGATATTGAAAATTCCTAGCAACAATCATCAAAATGGGAACTATAAACTATTGCTGATAGTTTTCTAAACTTAATGAAGAATTGGGGACTTAGAACAAAGTATGGGTAATCATATAAGTCGTATTAATGAAAAGGTAGTGATGATAAAAGAGAATCTAAGTTCAATTATGATCAAGTTAATCAAGTGAATGGATAGGTTCATGAGTTCACTTAAAAAGGTTTTTGATGCTGTAGTGCCTACATATGTAGATATTAACTCTTTGAAGCTATGTTTTCAACAAAAGTTTGAAAAGACTTGATCATCATTGATTTTGAAAGTGAAACTATAATCTATCATGTTTTAATTTATCTGTGTTAATGCTAAGAGTATTAATGTATATGTCATAGTACTTTTTAATATTCACTTCATAAAAAAATCACTTGGCTAAACAAACACTACATAAAAAGTAGAACTTTCAAGTCCTATTTGAATACTATATGTGCATGTTGCTTGTGTATTGAGCTTCCATATCACTCAATGACTTTCTCAAATGTGAGGCCTAATTGGAAACCATATGGCAAACCATCTTAAAGATTAGCATATGGATTTATGTTTAAATTTTTCTAGTGCTTGACATGGAACCATGCTCATTTTGACAAATGGATTTTAATTCTAATTATCCTTTGAAACTTTATAATTAAACAACCAACAGTAAATTAAAAAATAAATATATTGATTTATGTTCTAGATGGCTAGAGAGTTTTTAGTAAAAAAATTTCACTAATTAGCACATGCATAGATAAATAGCATATAGATTTGTATTCGAATTATCGATTAGAACTCAAATGCAAAATAACCATTTGCTGATTCTAAATATCAGTATATGGATTTATGTGCAAATGTCTAGAATGTTTCTTCATTTTGGCCTTATTCAAGTAGCAGTACAACCTCTAGTAAGAGTTGGATTAAAAACATCAGTATTAGCTTGTCTTAAAGATAATAAATAGATTAAATTTTTAGATTTTATTCTTAGGATTATGCAAACCTTTTTACATAATGGTCCTATATATTTTAATAGCTTTCTTAATTTCTTATTAAGTTTAATAGATCCTTATATCTTAGAAATTATTACTTTATTATTACAAATAGAAGGCTTTTGGATGACACAAAGATCTAAGCCCATATGTGTATAATATTGTATTTATTATAAAGCCATGACAACATTAATTCCTAAATGCTTAATTACTTATGAAAAGGGTGAAACTCCTTATTTTGTCACAAATCCTATCCATCGTACAATTGAACCAAAGAAAATATTATTGAGTGATGTTACATTACCAATAGAATGGACTATAGAAAATGAAACAGAAACTAATGTTCCTATAGAAGGCCCTAATGATATCCATTCTATAATAGCTTTGAAAATAATGTTATATTACAATTCCAACCTTTATCTCAAAAGCCACCAATCACTATTTAATCTCGTCCATCTACTTAAGCTTCTAATACACCAAAACTTATATCCAAATCCAATGAGGAACAAATAATTCTTCCCAAAAAATCTATTTCAATAAATCCATCACCTTCTAACAGATTCCCAATATACTATGATGAAAACATAGCAAGAATACCTACATAACCTATACCTACTACTCAAACATAAACTCAAAATATTCATAATGAACTAGAACCTTCTGAATCTAACTTCAATATCAATGTTATAGAAGATACAACTATTTTTAAAATTAATCCTCACTTAATTATAAATGAATTCAAATTTTCTCCCAAAAAATGGTTCTTTAATACTTATAATGAAAATGAAAGAGCAAATATTATACAAAAATGGATGAATCATATTTAGCAAACAAAAACCTATCTAAACTTCTTTACATGGTATGATAATCAAGTATTAAGATCCATCAATATGATGATTGGATCTTCTACTGTGTCTAGTGCTTCCTCTTCTTTACCACCAAGACCTCCATCACCACCAAGAAATTCAGAAAATATTCAACCCGAAAATAGAAATAATAGATTATTAAGAGAAATAGATGGCAAATGTATCAAAGAACCTTATAAAATCTCTATTTACAAAGAAATGCCAACATTCATTAAGGATTTATCTCCCATAATAGAACAAAATAATTTTGCTAATGAAAAATTAATTGATTACTTATAAATTAAATACTCCAACTACTCCAATTATTCTCATGGCAACTTTTAAAGAATCTTCTAAATCTAGTAATGAATCTAGTAGAATAACTAACCTTATGAATTATCTCTATTTGCTAAACCCACTAATATTAGTTTTCCTGAATACTCTAAAACACCATAAGATATAATCTTTACCTAGTCCTACAAGTTATTCAACTATAATAAATAAATTAGAAAAAAAGATAGCAAAATAAACAAAAGTATTCTTTAAATACTATATCTTTAATCGATGATCAAAATTATATCTAAACTTTCTTAAAAGAAACACCTCTACAAGAAAGAATGAATAATAGAGTATATTTTAACAGAGTAAAAAATTATTATAAAAGACTTTCACCAATAGTCAACAATTTGAAGAACCTTGAACACTTTTAAATGATATTAATCCAAATAGTGTTTATGAATGGAATATAGATGCTCGATCTGAATAACAAGTATGGAATACTTATTCTAGTATGATTATTTATGCCACTATATTAAGAGCAAAACAATTACCAAAAAGAAATATTGCTAATATTCTAGCATGTTGTTTCACTAGTCAATTAAAAGGATAGTAGGATTTACTACTCACTCAACAAGAAAGAAATTGTCCTTAATGACCCATATCCTATGTATACTATAGTAAGTAATATTATATATAATCTTCTCAGAAAAGTTGAAGATTATCAATTTGCTATAAGAGAAAGATTAATGAAACTAAGATGTACTAAGATTTAAAAAACTATCTAATTATTGTTGCTACAAAGATGTATTTCTTACAGATATTATTATTAAATGATGGTAAATTAGATGTTTCTAAAGAAAAATTTCTACAAGGATTACCTTCAGTTTTTCTGAAAATGATGGTAACCTAGCTTATTCAAACTATACTTGGGGGACTTTATTTTCTAAAATAGTGTACTTGCTATTGAATTTTGTAGTCAAAGACAAGGAGAAGAAACCAAATTCCTTAAGAGTCAAGATTTTTCAGAATTTTGTTCTCAATATGGTATGGAACGTATACCTTTTACCAAAATATTATTATCTCAACCAAAATATTATAAAGCTAAACCTTATAAAGCCCATAAAAAATCTAAAAAACCTTTTTATAAACCTACAAAAGATGCCTGTACCTCTAGACCATTTAAACATTCAAAAAAGAAAAAAATTCAGAAGAATATTATTGAAAACCTTATAAAAAATATTGTAAGAAAACTCAAAATAAAATAAAATATTTTAAATGTGGAGAACAAGGGCATTATGCTTCTAAATGTGTAAGGCCCTAGAAATTTTTACAAATGTAAATTTTTGTTATTGTAAAGTTTTACTAATTTTGCCGGGTTGATAGGTTGTATAATTAAATTTTTGAGAAAATTATTATGAAAAAGTTATGAAATTGAGTAGATTA
>JAYJMB010006360.1:0-11123 GCA_036873735.1 Pouteria campechiana | reverse complement strand
CAATGGGTGTCTTTTGCTATAAAGTTATGTCATTTGGACTAAAGAATGCAGGAGCAACTTACCAAAGAGATATGCAAGTTATTTTTTATGATATGCTTCATAAATATGTTGAATGTTATGTCAATGACTTGGTGGTAAGGTCCAATGGCTATGATCAGCATTGTTTGGATCTAAGCACTATCTTCATACGGCTCAGGAAAAATAAGCTGCGCATGAACCCACTCAAATGCGCATTTAGAGTCAGGTCAGGAAAGTTCTTGGGATTTATTTTCCGCCACCGAGGAATCGAGGTGGACCCACAAAAAACAGAGGCTATCAGAAACATGCCTCCCCTAAGGAACATAGATGACCTAAGGAGCTTGCAAGGAAAGTTATCTTATATTAGAAGATTTGTGGCCCACTTAGCAGGAAGATGTTAGCCATTTCACCGTCTACTAAAAAAGGATGTAGACTTTGTTTGGGATGAAGCTTGCCAAAAAGCCTTCGATACTATCTAAGAATTACTCCGCAATCTGCCAGTTTTGGCTGCACCCACCAAGGGTAAACCTCTTATCTCGTACATCTCCAGTCAATGAAGAGGTCATGGTGTAAGAAGACTTGCCAAACAAAGAAGGGTTCATTACACAAGTCAACACTCCTTGGAAGATGTACTTCGATGGTGCTACCAAAGTTGTTAGTGCTGGCATTGGAATCGTCTTCATCTCACCCCAGAAAGATATTCTTCCATATTCTTTCTACTTAGGAAAGAATTACACCAATAATGAATCAAAGTACGAAGCATTAGTCCTAGGACTTCGAATTGCCCTCAACTTTGGGATCATGAAATCAGACATCTTTGGCAATTCAGAACTAGTGGTTCGATAATTAACCACTAAATACGAGGTTTGCCAGCCCAGTTTGCGCCAGTACTATGATATTGCACAAGGGCTATTGGATCAACTTTTTCAAGTTAGCATTGGGCATATTCCGAGGACTGAAAATACCATTGTTGATGCTCTGGCGAATTTGGCAACCACTCTAGCCGTTGCTGGAGGCCAAGCAGTTATTGTCAAAGTCGAGCAAAGAAGCCACATTCCTGATTCATATGAAGGGGAGACCACTAAGCGAATAGAATGCATAGCCTATATGAAACTAATGGCAAATGACTGGAGAACCCCGTACATCGACTACCTACAGTATGGGATACTCCCAGAGAATTTGCAAGAAAGGTTAGCTCTAAGAAAAAGAGCTGCTCGATATGTGTATTTCAATAATACACTGTATCACCGAGCATATAATGGACTTTGGCTCTGTTGTGTTAATGGGGAGGAAATCCAATACGCACTCATGCAAGCGCATTCTAGCAAATGTGGTGGGCATCCGTCTGGTCGAAGATTACATGGACGGATCAAATGCTTGGGATATTACTGGCCTACTATGGTCTCAGACTCGTTGCAATTTGCTAAGTTATGTCTTCAGTGTCAGCTCTATGGGGGATATCCGGCACATACACACTTCAGAGTTGGTACCTGCAAGCATTTCTTGGCCATTTGCATGGTGGGGATTTAATATTATTGGTCCAATCAATCCCCCATCTTCCAAAGGATATGCCTACACCTGGCTGCAACCAATTACTTCTCCAAATGGGCAGAAGCTGACTCATACAAGAGGGTCAGAGCCAAGGAAGTAATTGAGTTTATTAAATTTAAGATTTTGTATCAATATGGTAATCCATGCCAAATTACATTGGACAATGGCACTCCATTCAAGAATGAGGAAATGGAGAGGTTTTGTCAAAGGTAAGGCATCAAACATATATTCTCTACACCATATCATCCACAAGGGAATGACCAAGCAGAAGCATTCAATAAGGCAATCCTAAAGATCATGAGAAGAACGACAGATAAGAATAAGTGTCAATGGCATCTCAAATTACCAGAGGCCTTTTGGGCTTATCATACACCCATCAGATAGCAACCAATGCAACCCTCTATTCTTTGGTGTTTGGGGTAGAAGCAGTCTTGCCCTTGGAGGTGTAGTTGCCATCGCTTAGAGTCGCAACACATTAGGGATTAACAACTGACCAACAAGCAAAGTTGCGGTTCGAAGAGCTCGATGCTCTGGATGAAAGGTGGTTTCGAGCCAAACAAAGAATTGAGTTATACCAAGCTTGCATGGCTGAGGCATACAACCGATCGGTTAAACACCAAGCTTACCACCCTAGTGATTTAGTTCTCAAATTAAGGACTGAAGTAATGGCGGGTGGCAAATTAATTGGTAAATTTGAACCCAAATGGGAAGGCCCTTATGTTGTGCAAGAGGCTTATGCCAATGGCTCATATCAAATTGTAAATAATAATGGTATAGGAGAGTTGCCCATTAGTGGGCATTTCCTAATGCATTATTATGCATGAGCCAGAAAGGAGCAGATGCTGAGGGCATTTGCTCCTCCCTCCATACTCCCTACACATGTTTCTCAAGCAATTCAATTCAAGTGCAAAAGTGAAATTACCAAAAAATAAAAGAAAAAAAGAGAAAACGTGTCAAGAGACCAGGTGTTGCAAGAAAATGATGCTAAAACTATACACTCATTAGCATAAAAGATTCTCAATCATAAAAGAAGTTTACAAGCAAGTTAAGACAGTTAAAATAGACTCCTTCAAAAGGATGAACTACTTCTCTGCTGCCTTCAAGGCTTGAGCGGCCTCCGGGCTCACAATTGGAGATGACTTCAACTCCTTTAGAGTCTCCTTCGTCGCCATCAATGCTTGTTGGGAAGTCGTCACTTCTTCCTTCAAGTGTTTGCTGGTCTCCAAACCTTCAGCTTCATCTCTCTCCTTGGAAGCAACCAGAGATTCTTGAAAAGATAAATGATGACTCAACTGGTGAAGATTCCGCAAGAGGACTTCGAGGCGATCTTTGCTTGTTCTAATATCTTCTCTCAAAGAAGCCAACTTCGCTTGAAGAGATGAAGGGTTCTCCGAAGCCATGTCCGCGACTGACAATTTCTCATCGATTTTAGCTTGTAGATCTACAAGTTCAACTTCCTTGGCAGCAATATTTTCAGCAGGAAGCCTCGGGATAGCATCCAATTCAGCCTATTCCCATGCCTGCTGAAAAGACTCGAGTTGCCTGAAGATGGCTGACAAATAAGAGATGTCACCGCTTAGCCTTTCTATACCTTCAGCATGGAACAGAAAATGATCTTTTAAGATCGCGATTGCATTGGGCGAAGAGGATCTCTGTATTATTCTAGCAAAATTCGAGCAAAATGATTAGACTTCATCTTCTAAGTTTTCCTATTGAACCTTGCTTAACTCCTTTGCTACCTTGATGCTAGTGGAAGACAGCATCTGGAAAAAATCCTCACTAAGCAAAACATGAAAATGTGATGTTGATACTTTGGGCGTTTCCCTACATAACTCATAAGCGCTATAATCAGTCTGCTGCAATGCCTCGGGAGCTGAGGTCAAGGATCCGCTTACAGCATGTTCGTCCTCAAGATTAGGAGTAGCCTTGTCTGCTTTTTTCTCAGGAATAGCTATGGAAGTAGTACCCTCAAATGAGATCTCTGCTGAAGTAACCTCCACTTCAATTGGAGGTCTTGCCAGATGAAGAAGGTGTGGGGACAATGGAGAAAGAGGAGAAGGGATGTCACCAAGCTGACAAACTACCTCATATAAATTGAAGAGATCAGGCGACGATTCTCTCTGATCTCCTGTCAATGCATGGACATTGTCTGACTGATGGGTATGCATCTCCATAAGGATACTTTCAGCAGCGATAGCCTTGGTGTCTTTCCCATAGGACGCTTTGCTACATTCTACTAATCGCTCTGATGGCTCAGCGGGTCTGGAAGACGATGGGACAGAAGGAGTTGTCTTGCTAGAAAGTATGCTCCCAGAAAGAGAGTTAGGTGCTTTCCAACTTACTGTAGTTTTCTTCCTTCGATCTGTAGTGAAAATCCCTAAAGCAAGAACCCCTTTACTAGCTACCGCCTTCTTACTCCTTTTGATGGCTGGGATGTGAATGTCATCATTAGCTACCTCTTTGCTCTTGACAGTTGGAGTAGGAACCTCATCATTAATTGTCATCTCCTTAATGACTAGAGCAGAAGCGTCTTCGCTCACTGTTGCCTTTATACTCTTCTCAAGAGCTGGAACCCGAGGAATCGTTCTATAGTGTGAGATCATGCTTTTGGCCACTCTCAAAGGAGGAGCCTTGGGCAATCCTTGGCTAATACTTTTCTCCTCAACCTACCTCCCAGCAGCACCATTAGATTTAGTCCTTTTCTTTCGAGACGAGTCTGCTCTTAAAGGAGCTAAAACCTGAGGAACCTTATCACGGAATCGTACTGGAGTACAATCTGCCAAGTACCATTCCAAACTTGCCTCTACATCAGTTTCTACTTTAATCATCTCCTCCCTTAAAAGGGGCATGTTAATCGATGCAGTTTGCTCAGCATAATCAGGAGGGACATATGGAGCAGGCTCAAGAATAGCTGGCTCAGGAGTTATTGGCTCCACCCTGATCTTCTCGCCTATGGGGTATATCTGTTCACCATAACCCCACCATCCAATGTGACTACAATCAGTGCGATGAATGTCTTGGCGAAGATGATGTTCATCCAACCATAAAACCTTTTGTGGAAAAGTGGATGGCCTCTCAAAATCCATCGCCCTTTGTGCTCCCAAGAAGACATTCTCGGGCACATCAAGAATGAAAGAGGATGCCAACAGATGGTAAGCAAACATACCATAATTAGGGGGCATCACCCTGCTGCCCCCATTGGTGCTATACCACTAGGCATAGTCCTTGGTCACATAAACTCTTCGGGCCGGGCCAGGCAGGAAAACATCATAATCTCGAAATATAGAGGTAAAACGGAACGATAGTGGGTAGCACCAAGCTGGACCAACTCTTGTTATATGCTCCTCTCGAGATATAAATACGACACGCCCTGGCATTTCTTGGTTATAACCGAATTGCCTGGCAAAATGGTTTGGGAAATATGGTTCGACCCAAAACCTCGAGCCTTCCTGAAGAGGAAGCAAGCAAGCTTACAAAGAGATGATGAACTCATTGACCTTGCCAAAGGTTTCATCCTTGCCTTTCACCTCAAATCCCAACGGGTGGTTGACCAAAGCAAGTAGAAACATCTCTTGAGAAAACTTGTAGTTTTATTAACCGATCTGTCACTTCATCAAACAGTATGTTCCTGAAAATGGCAGTCGAAAACTTCCCCAATAACAGGCCTTCACCAGGCGATTGGGTTGGCGAGTTGACCCCATAAATATAGGGGAAATAAAGTCCTAACCAAGCTATAAAGAAGTGGACTGGGAAGTAAGTAGTGCACGAGACAGGCCCAGAATAGTGTAGGACCATGTCATTCAGCCCGCGATAGATGTCGCACAGTACGCGAGGAGCCATGTACAGTCTCTTACCTTTAGCAAGCTGGAGAGCTGGCATTAAGCATAAAGGGTTAATGCAATGATCATGCACTAATGAATGACAGATAATAACAGAAAGCCATAGTATAAGGAATAAAACTAATTTTTCCTCTGGGACAATATTGCCTAAAAGAGCTTCTTTCGACCAAATAGTCCATTTTGCCCAATTTTCAGGTGCTAGCATCCTATATTTTTGAGCATTGGGATTGGAAATCCTTCTAAACTGTTGTGCCTAGCCAATCCAAGGAAGCTTAGTGCCAGACCGTCTTAACTTTCCCATGATATTCAAGACACAATGACCTAGGCTACCTTCTTTGAAATCCTCATTCGGCGGAAGGTATAAGTCAAAAGGCTCCACGATGACAGCTAGCCAACAAACAACATTGAGGTCCCACAGCCTGATGCTCATCTCACCACAAGGAAAATGGAAGGAATTGGTAGTTGGAGACCAGAATTGAATGAAGCCACACATGGCTTCCATGTGCTGATGGAATGGACTGTGAGTACAAAGAATCGCGTCACAAATGCCAGCTTGACAATGGACGCTTTTGTGCACTACTGCAATGTGCCCTACCCAAGGTCTAAAGAAATTATTCTTCAGTAAACCACCCTTGAACCTGCTCTCTCCATCAGTAACAAACTTATAACCCTCGAGAATGATTGCCCTCTGGCGAGGGGTCTCCACAGAGTACTCATGGGGATCCAACATCTCTTTAATGGGAGAAAAGAAATAGCCATCAAAGTGGTCCTTGTCATCATAGTACGTAAAGGCATTGGCAGATAGATAAGCGCTCTCAACATCTTTTCTATGTATAAAGCAAGGTTGAGAGCGAAGAGCAAAAAAGCTTTCTTTACTCTTCATATTTTTCATGGAAAAATGACGTATTGGAGAATGCCCTGGGATATCGCTATCAAAACTGGAAAGCTTTTGTTTGGGAAGCTCTGCGTTTAGCCAGATAAAGAAGCCTTTGTCTATCTCCTTAACCAGATAATAACGGATAGCACTTTGAAGGTCAGGGTCACAACCCTTCCTTTGCTTCTTCTGTTTGGGGTTCGGGCGCTATATGAACTCCTCCTTGGCACTGAGCTGCAATGTAAGCTTTCTCTTGGCATGTCGGCACAATAGGAGTACCATTTTGGAGTTGTAGTGCAAGAAGAATTTTTCCTTAGCACTAGGCTGCAATATGAACATCCCCTTTGAACTGTGGTGGAACAAAGATCTCTCCTTCCTCTGATCCGTCTAGCTTAAGAGCAACATCAGATGAAAGAACCGCGTCAGTGGCGGGAGGATCTGGAATAGAGTTATCCACCATAGGTTGCGTCGATATTACTTCATCTTGGTCATTTATATTATGTTCTCGAGCAAAACCTGAATCAACATTGCAAGGAACGGAGCCAAACTCTTCCGCACTAATAGGAGAATCATCGAAGTCCACATAGTCGATGGTGCCGACAAGGGATGGAGAAGTCACTCTGTTGTGAGGATCCATATCTATAAATAAAAAAAAGAGAAAGCGTTTTAAGTTCTCGAAAGAACTTGTCTGCAAAGTTGAAGATCCGTTGCCGAAGATCACTCGAAATGAGTCTTTGCTCAAAAAAATGGGGCTTATAAAGAGAAAATAAGGCTGTTGATAGCAGCTTTAATTTAAAAACCAACCAAAAATGGAAAAGGGGCAGAAGCTTTTCGGATGGGTTTCCGAATGAGGAAATAAACGGTATTGTTTCTCTTAAGCGAGTTTGAGATTCATAAAACTGCAATTTTAGAGTGATAGTCCATAATCCATTGGTTCGAAAGCTGCTTAATTTCCTCTGCCAGTAAGTTCCAAGATTCATAAACGGTGCCTGTTAACGTGCTTGTATAGCTACATAATTACCCATGTTACCAACCACCAGGGGGTATTTGTAGTAGCCTGAACAAGAAATGGCAGGCAATTTTTAAAGTTTGATGAATGTTTTAGTTCGGATAGCACAAGCAGGGAACAAACATTATCCTCAGCCGACAGATGCAACAATCTCTGCTCATCTTCTCCAAATCCGGTGAGATCCGAAACTGACCTGTGATCGTCCGCGGTCGACAACTTTGCTAATCGAGCCCCGCATCAACCCCTCTGTCCTTCGAATGACTATGGAATAGCAGGGTAGCACGCTGGATCTCCCCCATGGCATCCATCAAAAGTGGCCAGGAAAATACAGGCACGCATCTTCAAATCGAGACTAGGAACGCCATCTATGCTAATGCTTATTGCGGATCTGCTGATGCTTCTGCCGATCCACTTACGAGGATGTCGTATCCTTTAAACTCCGCTAATGTTTCTCTGGATCTGCTTACAAGAATGTCGTATGCTTCTATGGATCCGCTTACGAGGATGTCCTGATGCTTCTGCAGATCCGCTTATGAGAATGTCCTGATGCTTCCGCAGATCCGCTTACGAGGATGTCCTGATGCTTCTGCGGATCCGCTTACAAGGATATCCTGATGCTTTTGCGGATCCGCTTACGAGGATGTCCTGATGCTTCTATCTGCGGATCCGCTTACGAGGATGTCCTGATGCTTCTACGGATCCACTTATGAGGATGCTTTTGCGAATTCGCTTACGAGGATGTCGTATCCTTTAAACTCCATCACTTCCTTGGCATCTCGTGACACACTATAACACACGTTACTTTACGGAACCATCAGCAAGCTCTCGTCTCAAGCATCATGCCACGGAACCAGAGTTCAGGTTTCTAAGCATCATGCCACGGACATCATACAATGGAACCGGAGTCTAGGTTGGGTCCATATATGTAACTTGCACATTGTAGTAGCCTGAACTAGAACCAATGGCCAAGACAAGAACAAAAATGATAGGGAAGAGAAGGGGCTTCGCTCGCGCACTGAGCCATGTGAGGAGCTCATGCATCGACTCCAAATTCGGTGACATTGGCACCACCAAACCGACCCTCCTCGGCATCATCTCCATCCGGGCAATTTGGCAGCTCCATCGGCCATCGGCGGTGAGCAGGGAATGGAAGTCTGAGCCCATACCACTCGACAGCGAGAAGGTTATAGCGGCAACATCACCGGTAGCAAGGAAGAAGGCCACCTTGTCCTGCATCTTCCGACATCCAAAGGTAAGGATCTAGCACAGCAAGGGGTCATCCACAATCAGCATGACGCCAGAGGTGTTATGGCCAGAACAGATCGACCATCCGATGGTCAGATGGCAGCATTGCAACACGATCTACGGGTAAAACTGATGGGTTTATCCGCATATGGCTGAAGTTATCGGCGACCAGGAAGGACAATCTGGCATGGTAAGATCAGCACCGGCGTCGGAACAGCAACATCAAGTCTTGGAACGGAGTAGATTAACCGGCCGGTGGCAACGTCACTTGACAGTGAGGAAGCAAGGCGTACTAGCACCCTGTTCTTTGCCTTTCGGCCACCGGGGTCAGGGACTCGGTGCGGCAAATGATTGCCGGAGATCAAGACGTCAACCAAAATGCTGTTGTCATAATGGTTGGCTAATCGGTGGTCAGACCTTGAAATTATAGTGGCGACTTGCGGCTGAAACGATGGCCGTTTAAGCATCTTTTGAGATTTTTGGCGATGGGAAAGGAGGATCGACGGCAGTAGCACCCGCACCAAAATCGGAAAGCGACCATTAATTTTTTGATTATCACGGATTACCCAATGGATGTTGAACATCGCTGGCGGAAAAGACGCTGATGCGTCTTCGATTCTACCTTTTCTGTCGGAATCCATTTTTCGATGGCGGTTTAGTTCACCGGACAAGCGATGATCGTCAGCGGGGAAATGGCGGTGAGGGTTGCTGCGATGCGTCAGAACGTCGACGGCGAAAGGACAACCCACTAGAAGCAGCCATGGAATCGATTTACCCCTGTGTCATCGCTGACGTGCCATGCAAGTAGGGTGGTTTAGCCGAGCAGCCATTGTTGATCTCCCCATGCCACTACTGACGTGCCGTGCGGATGAGGTGGCATGGTCGCGCAGCCGATGCCTACGAAGATGAGCAGCGAATGACGTGGTACGACTTGATATGTTATGCAATCAGGGGCTGTCCGCCTGCTCTGACGAGAAGATGGAGGAGCGCCGTGCACCTGTTGATGTACTGGGCCATTGAAGTCTTGCCTTTGCTGACATGGCGCGCAGCTGAGGAGGGGCTAACCTAGTGTGCGGAGGAGGCAGCCTGGGCTGACGTGTTGCGCAGCCGAAGCTTTCCATCCATGTCAGCGCGTTTTGCCAGGAGGGCGTGCAGCTGATGTGGCAAGTTGGAGGGACTACAAAAACCCCCTGCGGCCAGTGAATCGCGAAGTGGCAACCTCCCCATCCGCGTAGCCAGCGACCCGTGCAGCTGCGTAGGTGATGCGTCGCAAGAACCTGGTGATGCAGCCCGGAGCCTCGGGGGGTATTTTCCAAAGGAATTCCCAAAATGCCCCTATGGTGGAGCTGGAATCCCTAGGTTGCCTTATGGTGAAGCCAAAATTCCCGAAATGTCCCCATGGGTGAAGCTGGGCATATTTCACAAAGGAATTCCCAAAATGCCCCCATGGTGGAGCTAGAATCCCTGAAATGCCCCCACTGTTGAAGCTGGGCATATTTCCAAGAGTTCTCTGAAATGCCTCCATTGTGGAGCTAAAATTCCCAAACTACCCTCAGAGGACCTAGAGCCTATAAATACACCCTCCCTCTTCTTGAAGCAGGGGATTTTTTGGGAGGATTTTTCGGAGATTTTTTGGTGGAAGGAGCACTCTCTTGGGAAGAAAGAATTTGGAGAAGGAGCTTCAAGGAAT
The DNA here is from genome assembly GCA_036873735.1 of Pouteria campechiana. NCBI lineage: Eukaryota > Viridiplantae > Streptophyta > Magnoliopsida > Ericales > Sapotaceae > Pouteria > Pouteria campechiana. Next base: position 897 of record JAYJMB010006360.1, on the reverse strand, counting down.
CTTCAAGAGGCAGGTGCCTCACCTGACGCCAGTGGCCTTTGGCCATTGATAATCTATCTAGTGCCTGGGGGCACTTTGCCATGGCCCTGCCATGGTACATACATGGGTCCCACCCATGCTATGGTAATAGTGGGCCCCATATGGCTAATGGACAACATGATAACACTGATTTAGACATCCTAAATGCATTAAAACCTGTTGAATCCTGATTAAACCACGTAACCATCCTATAAATCAGGAAATTAACAACATCATCTAAGAACTGTCATTGACACTAATTACTGTCATTAGTGTTAATCATGATTAGGCTTAATTAACTTAAAGTATAATTAGGCTTAATTCATGTAGTTTGGATCTTCGATCTCTCACAGTATAAACGGCAGAGATTGCCCGCTTGCAGTTTTCCACGGGATATTGGAAAATGCCACTCACCAACTCCTTCAAAAGCCTAAGTTTAGGACCAAGTCACTGACTCGTGACTCACCGAGTCAAACCTTAGCAACCGCCACTCACCAACTCCTTCAAAAGCCTAAGTCTAGGACCAAGTCACTGAGTCGTGACTCACCGAGTCAAACCTTAGCAACTGCCACTTACCAACTCCTTCAAAAGCCTAAGTCTAGGATCGAGTCAAACCTTAGCAACCGCCACTCACCAACTCCTTCAAAAGCCTAAATCTAGGACTGAGTCACTGAGTCGTGACTCACCGAGTCAAGCCTTAACAATCGCCACTCACCAACTCCTTCAAAAGCCTAAGTTTAGGACCGAGTCACTAAGCCGTGACTCACTGAGTCAAACCTTAGCATACACCAGTCATCAAAACAGCCAAACCCAGTCAACCTGGCCCACTCTTCCTAAGCTTCTCATGGGCAATTGAGAGAGCCGAACTAAACCCAGTTA
>JAYJMB010006359.1:0-11125 GCA_036873735.1 Pouteria campechiana | reverse complement strand
GTTGCTGTGCATAGATTCTTGAGATGAAATAGCAATTGGGTAACTATAGTTTGAAATATGTTAACACACCCATTATCTATGATAATACCAATGTAATTAATCAAATGAAGAATCCATTAATGCATTCAAGAACTAAACATATAGAACTTAGGCACCACTTTATTATAGATCATGCACAAAATCACAATATCAGCTTAGAATATATACTAACTGTGTTAAACCAAAGCTCCTTTTCTTGGATTGACTTTGATGATGAATGTGTTTAACCAACCAAGTTTTAACGATGAGCAAAAATCATGTGAATGAATGGTTAAGCTACTGAGTTTTTTCCAAGTGTGCAATAATGAATAATATATCATGGAAATAACTAAAAAAGGACAACGCACATAAGATAAAATCAGAGACAAGATCCACCATGTATCAAAGGAAGAAAACATAAATACCTAAAGAGTATGGTAGGCATCATATACAAGCTTCAAAGTCACTTCAAAGGCATTCTAAATTGCTACCAAAACTAATTAGATTGATGTCCAAGTTCAGACACAAATATGACTTCAAAATCATACTTCAGAAGAAGAGGAACACTATTCAGACAAAGTGAAGCCAAATTCTAGACTGAAGCAAAGGTTCAGACACTGTAGAGCTAAGTTCGGACACTATGATGACCAGTTCAAATGCAAATCTAGGTTTGGACACTGGCGAAGTATGAAATCAAGATGTTGAAAGCTCAATGCTAGTTTCAGACATTGCAAAGTCATTCCAATGCATTTCAAAATTCCAAGTCCAAAAACCTCGACTCTAAGCTTCGGACATTGCTATTAGAAGGTTTTCAGTGCAAAATTCAACTTTGGACACTGCCAATGCATCCCTGGATGAAGCCAGAGTTCACTCATGTGGCCAAAAGCAAAGCCTCTTCTTAGTCCAAAAGTTAACTTTGAAAATAATGAAGCATTTTTGGACAAAGCTGAGTTATGTCTGTGCAGGGTAAACAATTTACTTAGTCCAAAATTATAACTTCGGACATTATTGTAAGTCTTCAAACAAAGAGAACCCATTAGAACACTTCAACGGGCGAAAATCTTGATGATTTTCTCACATTTAATGAATGCCATCTTCTCCAATGGACAGATTTTGAATCCCAATTTAAAAGGAGTAAAGAGATGTCATTCTAAGAAGTTTAAAAGTTAGATAAATTTTCTAAAAGGGCTTACAAAGCATTTATGAACCAAATGGATCTTTAAGAACAAGCTTGACAAATTTGGTTTACTAGTGAGGAAGAAGGCAAGGTTAGTAGCAAAGCGGTACTATCAAGAAGAATGAATAGATTTTGAGGAGTCATATGCCCTTGTTGCTAGGATTGAAGCCATAAGAATATTGTTGTCATTTACATCTTTCATTAATTTTAAACTCTACTAGATGGATGTCAAGTCTACATTTTTAAATGGTTTCATTAATGAGGAAGTTTATGTGGAACAACTCCCTCAGTTTGAAGATCCTCATGATCCTGACCATGTCTTCAAACTCAAGAAAACCCTCTATGGATTGAAGCTAGCTCCTAGAGCATGGTATGAGAGGCTAAGTAGATTTTTTATTGGGTAAGGTTTCTCAAGGGGTGAAGTAGATGCCACACTTTTCATTAAGAATATTATGAATGATATTCTTATAGTGCGAATATATGTAGATGACATTGTATTTGGAGATACTAATGAAAACATTTGTTAAGAATTTTCTAAGTTGATGTAAGGAGAATTGAAATGAGTTTGATGGCAGATTTGAACTTCTTTCTTGGACTGCATGTGACATAGACAAAAGAAGGAATTTTCATCCACCAAGCTAAATACACAAAAGAACTACTAGAGAAATTCAATCTTGAAGGTGGAACAAAATATTGAACGCCAATGAGCACTTCCATCAAATTGGACAAGGACAAAAAAGGCAAATTTGTTTTCCAAAAACTTTATAGAAGAATGATAAGATCTCTATTGTATCTTACTGCCAGTAGGTCAGTTATCATGTTTAGTGTCTATATGTGTGCTAGATTCCAGTCAGATCCTAGAGGTTCATATCTTACTATTGTCAAAAGAATATTTAGATACCTCTTGGACACTCTAAACATTGGTTCATGGTATCCAAAAGGTTAAGATTTTAACTTAGTTGGGTACTCTGATGCTAATTTTGCTAGTTATAAAGTAGATAGAAAGAGTACCTCTGGGACTTGTTATTTTCTTGGAAACATGATTATCTCATGGTTCTCCACGAAACAAATACTTGTTGCACCATAAATTGTCAAGGTTGAATATGTTACAACTATGAGTTGTTGTGCTCAGTTTCTTTGTATGAAACAATATCTGGGTGACTATGGTCTTAAGTTTGTTGATATGTCCATTTGATGTGATAATACCAGTTTTATAAATTTGACAAAGAATCATGTTATGCATTCTAAATTAAAGCATATAGAGATCAGACATCATTCCATTAGAGATCACGTCTAGAATCACAATGTTTGTTTGGCATTTGTACCAACTGAAAAATTGTTAGCAGACATTTTCACCAAACCACTCCTAAAGGAGATATTTTGCATGATTATAAAGGATTTAGGAGTGATAGATAGTCATGCATAATGCTTATGTCTTGATCATCACATTTTAGTTGCGAAGAGTTGATCTGAATGCTTATTCTTTCTGTTAAATGCTTAATATACTATATGTTTATATGTCTTAAATATGTTGTGCAAAGATTGAATTTGAAGGATATGAAAATCATCATAATATAAACCAAATGGCCCAAAGTTTATCTCAACGACATCTGGAGGCCAATACAGAGGAAGGAGTAAAGAAGAGTAGAAGCTACAACAGCATCACCCCTTCCCCTCAGTCCAAAAATTTGGCTCATCTAATGTGACCTTCCCAAAAGTAATGGACACATGCTTATGCATGATTCCAAACTTTTTCGCTAGATCATAATTGGGCTCCAACCCAATCTTTCTACTTCTTCCATTTCTTTCATCCACCCCATCTTTGTTGCACTTCTCACAATCTAATTGTAACTTTGTTTGCACTAAAATAGCTTTTCTTATAACTCTGTTTGTACTGAAATGCAGAGGAATGTTTTCCTATTTTTATTTCTAAGTACTCTATGATGATGAACATTCCATATTGCGTGTATTTTCTTTCCCTTGGACCTTTTTGATTATGATAAAAAGGGGGAAAAATAAGGTAGAAATAAGAGAGAAATAAGAGAGAATTAAACAAGTAAAATTTTATGTTTAAATAAATTAGAATCGAGTGCACTCATTTAGGAGGAGGAATTATATCTAACTAACTATCAAATAAAATGAGGAAGAAAATTAAAAACAATTTGTCTAGTTAGAAGATCATATGTCAATATTGTTATTCACTTAGTAAGGGGGAGCTTTGTATATTTTGTATGATTGAAATACTTCAAATTTCATCTTTGTTTAGTTCCCATATACGCTTATGAATGTTATATGTTTTATTTTTTTAAAAGGTAATTCACTCAAATATTTTATCATCATCAAAAAAGTGAAAATTGTTGAACCAAACCTCCTTGGATTGATTTTGATGATGAATGTGTTTAAACAACCTAGTCATGTGAGTGAGTGGTTAAGCTACTTAATGATATTTCCAAGTGTGCAGTAATGAATAATATATTAGGGAAATAAATAAACATGGACAATGCACATAAGATAAAATCAAAGAAAAGATCCAACATGTATCCAAGGAAGAAAATGTAAATGTTCAAAGAGTATGGAAGGCATCATATACAAGCTTCAAAGTCACTTCGGATGCATTCTAAATCGCTGCTAAAACCAATCAGATTGATGCCTAAGTTCGGACACAAACATGACTTCAAAAACATACTTTAGAAGAAGAGAAACACTGTTCAAACAAAGTAAAGCCAAATTTCAAACTCAAGCAAAGGTTGAGACATTGTGAAGCTAAGTTGGGACACTATGAAGAGTGATTTAGATGCAAATCCAAGTTCAGACATTGGCAAAAGTATGAAGTCAAGATGCTTGAAGCTCAATGCCAATTTTGAACATTGCTAAATTCAGTGCAATGCATCTTAGAAATCGAAGTCCAAAAACCTCAACTCTAAGCTTCGGACATTGCTATTGCAGTGTCAGTTAGTCCAAAATTTCACGTCAGACACTGCCAACTCATCCCTAAACGAAGCCAAAGTTCACTCATGTGGCCAAAAGTAATTGACACCACTTCTCAGTACAAAATTTAACTTTGGACATAATGAAGCATTGATGAACTTATAACAAACCATGTTTTATTACCTAAATTCACATATGTTTTGGATACTCTTTCGATGTAAATGTTGTGGATTCTAATAAATCTGCACTTCATTCAAATATTACTTGATAAGTAAATTCTATATTGATTTAGTATGTATTTACAGATAATTAAGTATAATAAATGAAAACAATTATGAAAAACATCAAGGTGGAGAAAGGAGGAATGCAATGGAGTTTGGATAATGAACAAGTGGCTGAAAAATGAGGATTACAAGTTGAAGAAGCTAAATGTAAAAATAAAGCACTATTTTGACATAATTTTTTGTACTAATTGGGATGGATTCAGCTCAAGTGTTAAACAAGAAGGTTTTATCCCTTGAAGTTATCTATTTAGCAAATCAATAATTGTAGGATTTGGATTTGGAACATGGAAGTTATGGCTAAAACATTATAGCTGTCTTAGACTTCAATTCTGCTGACAAAAAATTTTGATGACAAAAGGTGTCACTTGGAGGGCTCATATAATATAGATGATTCAGATAAATTTAACAATAGTAAATTGTAACCCTCGAAATTATTTGTCAAATGCAAAAATAATTGTGCAATTCTGAGTTCATACGTGGAAGTTATGGTCAAAATGGTGTGAGCATCTTCGGCTGAATAGCAAGCTGCCACCGGTAGTGGCAGTGGTAGCCCTAATTTTGCGTATTTTATGCTAAATGCCTAGCTTAGGGTAGCTGGGGGTTTTTAAGGAGAAAATTTAGGGTTTTTAAGATAATTGTTTCTTCCATTATGCGGGTTTTTTGGAGGCTCTTTTGGAGGCAAGGTGAAGGATAGTTTTGCAAGAGAAGAGAAGTAACGGAGCAAGAGAGGAGATCCAATTCTTTCAAAATTTTATGGTTATGAAGGGAGTTCCTTCTTTTTTTCTTCCATGAACTAGTTTGTCTTTTTTGGGTAAAGATGTAACCCTTTTTGATACTCTTTATTATGGATTGTTGGATATTATTAATGCTAGATTATCTTATTTTATTCATGATGTTGTTTGTAATGATTTAACTTATTTTATTACTTGATCACCAATATTATAAGTTAGATTAATTATCAAAGCATGGTTAAGGCACACACCATATGCGAAACCATGAGCTCCATTGAATGAGAAGGATGAATGGTTAAGGTAGACACCATATACTAAACCATATTATCTTGGTTCTTATGTTCTTGAGCTTAATGGCTTTTCACCTCAATTATACTACATGCCATAAGTAATTGGAATGAGCGAAAACACTTGATTTAAACCCAGACGCCTAATGGTAATAGTCTTACTATTGAAAGAATGAACTCAAATGATGCATTAAGTCTAATATTCCATTAGCAAAGTGGTATCATCCAGTGGTGAAATTGGATCCCTTGACTTCTTCATCTTGTTAATATCTCTGTATTATATTTAGTCATTGATTTACCTTCATTATATTAAGTATCTAAAATTCTAAAATTATACCAAACATTATTCTATGTCTATTTAGTTATAAATACATTCTTTTTAAGGTTAGAATAGTTCAGAAACTAAAATTAATTAAGTTGGTTCAACCATTCTCTATAGGATCGACCCTTGCATTACACACTATATTGATATATGTCCATACACTTGTGAGTAATTCTAATTTTAACCATCAATTTTTTGCTGTCATTACTAGGGAGTAGTTCCAAATTGATTTTTTAATTTAGTTACAAATTTTCTATTTCATAGTTGTATTGTGTTTAGGATTTTTAGTTGTTTGATTTTCTTTTCTTTCATTGAGTTGTGATTTCAAGGAAGAAGAATAGATTGGCGGTATTTGAACTATATGAGATACTTGGAGCAAACTCACAACAGATGGGTGTTAGAGGTAAGTCTAGAGGAATATATGAATTGAATTATAACATTGAGCTTTCTATGCAGGTGTGTGAGCTTGTTGAGCAAAAGAATATGATGTGCTCCATGATGATGAACCAGAAACAACTAATTCCCACTGAGGTATGTTCTATTCATGGTATTTTTTGTCATTCATACAATGCTTGTTCTTCTAGGTAGAGGTTTGTAGAATTTTTAGGACAAGACAATGTGATGAATTTCTATAACCAACTACTCTTTGATTATCCATATCACAGTTGGAGAAGTCATCCCAACGTTTCATGGAATAATGATCCAAATCAGATTCAGTCTGGAACATGTTTTCAATCAAAGAAGCCTACTCTTGAGGAAACATTACAAAGTTTTTTCTAGGCTACCCAAACTTATTTCCACAACAATGAAATGAGGGTTCCAAAATATTGAAGCAAGATTCCAAAATGTGGAGGCATCCATGAAGACTATAGAAACTCAATTGGGGCAAATTGTAGAGACTATGCAGAGTCACACATCTAGAAAGCTATGAAGTTATCCTGAGCAAGTGAAAGCAATTACAACATTGGGAGGTGGTAAACTAAACAAAGTAGTTGAAAAACCTTGCGATGGTAATGAGAAAATTCTAGCCTCAGATGTTTTCCCACAACAAAAAACTAGTTAGATGATTGAAAATTCTAATGAAGGCTTAGAAAAGGAGGAGATTAAAGAAAAATCTAAACTAGAGCAATTACCTCATTCTTTAAAGTTTGCATCTATGGGCAATGATTTATGCTTTCAATGATTATTTTTTCTTCTTTTATATGCATGGAGGAGGACACACTCATGCAATTCAAAGATCATACTATCAAGTTTGATATTTTCAAGGAGATGGAGTTGTCCAATGAGAATAACAATGGCTCTAGGATAGATGTAATGGATGGAATTATGGAGGAGTTTTCAAAAGAGCTAATAAAAATAATTGAAGGAGATGAATTAAAAGATATTGCATTATTCAACAATGTTTTGGGAGCACTGACATTTTCCAAGCCACTACTAAGGTTCAAACAACTGGATCACAGAAAGGCCAAATTTCAATTCAAAGATTGAAGGTCATAGTCGGGCTGAGACTTTAAATCAAGCTCTTCTTAGGAAGCAACCTAAGATTTTTCTAAGCTTTGTTTATTTTCTTAGCATTTAGTTTATTATTTTCTTTAATATGTGGTGTGATATTTTTAAAATTGATGTCAACCTAGCTCTAGAAGAAGAGGATGTTAATGCACTTCATTCAGTGAAGCCCTTGATCTTAAACTTCTTTCATTGTTTCACATTGAGGACAATGTGAAGTTTAAGTTGGAAGGTGTTTTGCATTGCATTCAAGTGTATTCAGTTTTTGGGCAAAGGATTTGCATTCAAGTGTATTTAATTTTTTTGGGCAAATTTTTTTGAATTTAGGTATAATTTTGATAAGCTTCACTTTTTAATAACTTAGCTAAAGTAAATCTAAGAGCAACTATGCTAACATGCTAAAATTGAGTAGGATGGATTCTCTCTTAATGATCAGTAACATATTTTGAGATTTTGATTACCATTACACATGATTTAGAAGGAAGGATCATTGTTACCTTGTGATTTAATGATTCTTATGATAAGTCCTTCTTTTCTATGATTGATGAAAATTTCATTAAGCACATTATGTTATGATCATGCAAAGTGTATGTTGATTAGTTGATGATTTTGTAAATTTAGTGATATTTTGGTTAACATAAGCATTTTAGAACTTGTTTGATTATCCCTCAAGGAAAAATCTTATATTACATGTCTACTTGGAAGTGATTTAGGCATTCTTTGATTAGTTTGAGCCTTTCAAGATAACCTAGTACATTCATGTGACTAGTGTCCACATTGAGCCTTACGAGGTAATGGCATATACAAAGCATATGAAAAACTACCATTCAACTTTTCTTTCTTTAGCCTCATCATCAAACCCTTTTAGATTGAAAAATCATGTTTGACCTATGATGAGTAAATCTCATTTACTAATATTTTGTATATTCAAGCTGAATTCCATACAATCTTTGATTAGTTTTATGTCAATTTCACATATTTTTGTTTTGTGTTTAGTTTAGTGGAAGAGAGAAGAAAATTAGAGAAAGCAAGCAAATATGGAGCAGCAAAGCAGTGACAGAAGGCAAACACAGCAGCAACGGAGTGGAGCTAAAGATGCAAAGGTGCAGAAGTCAACAACATGGTGGAATTGCTATGTTTTGAAGCCTATTTTTAGTAGTTTTTCTTCCTAGCTTTTAGAGAGGAGTTTCTAGGGTTTCTTGGAGGCTATTCTTAGGAGATTTTGGGGAGCAATGAAGGAGGATTCAAGAAGAGTGAAGGCGATTCAAGAAGGATAATTGTAGTATGATGATCATCATGAAGGGAGTTTCTTTTATTTTCTTCATGAACTAATTCTTTCTTTCTAGGGTGAAGACATAGCCCTTTTTGATGAACCTTGTTATTTGGATTATTGATTATTTAATGTAAGTCTGTATTTTTATTCATGGGTTTTATTCCAATCATTTGATTTATGTGATTGCTTAATCACCAGTTTCATAAATCTTATTGATTATCTATACATGGTTAAGATGCTCACCTAACGCACAATCATGAGCTTCCTTGAATGAAAAAAGTAGAAGGTTAAGGTGCACACCTAACCCACAACCATTCTATTTGGTTCATAGTTCTTTATTATAATGGGTTTTCACCTCAATTATGCTACACACCATAGGTAATTGGAACAAGTGGAAGCACTAGATTTAACCCGCACACCAAATGATAGTAATCATATCATAGAAAGAATGAACCCAAGCAAGCATTGAATCTAATATCCAAATAGCAAAAGGAGTCATTAAGTGGTGAAATCAAACCCTAAACCTTTGTTACTTACAATCTATCCTATATCATTCTATAGCTCTAGATTTTTGATTATCTTCTTAGTTTATTATTCTTATTGGTTCAAACCACCAATCTATCTTTTCAAAGTTAGATTTAGTTAGTAACTCAATTTAATTAAATCAGTTGACCTTTCTCTATGGGATCAACCCTTACTCACACACACTATACTGTTATACACTCACGCACTTGTGAGGTATTTTAATTTGAACCATCAACCTATTAAGAGATATATTCTATGCTCATGGTTGTTTGAGAGGTATGAGTGAAGCAAAAGAAGATAAGTATTGGGGAATTGAAAAGAGAAATGCCAAAAGAAAAAGAAAAGGGACAAAATGAAAAGAATTAATAAGGATTCCTCTTTTGATTTTGAGGATCACATCCCAATTAACTCAAAAGGAAATAATTTTAGGGGTGTGGTAGTAATACAACCTATAAAAAGAAAGAGAAGAGCAAATAAGAAGTTAAGAAAGTAAACATTCACATAAAATTCAATTATGATCTCTTACCTTGTGAATCCTTCTTCATTTTCTTTCTTTGCTAAACCCAAGGCCCCATTATAAGCTTAACAAAGACCAATTGATCCAAGTGAACAGAGTTGTCTACATTAGTGGAGAGGGATTATAGAAAGTAAGCTTATGGGGTGTTTGTAAAGATCATGAGAATCATTGGTTTGCACACTGTTGACTGCAAAGTATGCATGTAGCATGAAATTGACATTACACACACATATTTTCACTTCATGAAAGGATTGAAGAAGCATGAGTTTCATGAGATTACTTGGTAAGTGTCTTGAATAATTTCTAAATTATATATACATGCGTAATTTGTCTGGCATGTTACTAATTGATTGAAAGAGATTATTCTAACTGATTCATGAGTTTAAATTTCTATTTTGCTCAAGGATGATCAAAAGCTAAGTTTGGGGTATTTGATGAACTCATAATAGATAATGTTTTATTACCTAAATTCACATATGTTTTGGATCCTCTTTCAATGTAAATGTAGTGGATTCCAATAAATCTGCACCTAATTTGGTTATTACTTGATAAGTAAATTCTATATTGATTTAGTATGTTTATTTGCAGATAATTAAGTGTAATAAATGGAAGAAATTATGAAAAAACATCAAGGTAGAGAAAGGAGCAAAGCAATGGAGTTTGGATGATGAACAAGTAGCTGAAAAATGAAGATTACAAGTTGAAGAAGTTGAATGTGAAAAAAGCACTATTTTGACATGATTTTTGGTATTAATTGGGATGGATTCAACTGAAGTGTTAAAAATATAAGTTTTATCCCTTGAAGTTATCTATCCAAAACGTTAAGAATTGTAGGATTCGGATTTAAAATATGGAAGTTATAACCAAAATACTACAACTGTCTTAGACTTCAATTCTGCTGACAAAACTTTTGGATGACAAAAGGTATCACTTGGAGGACCCATAAATCATATAATATGGATGATTCATAAAAATTTATGAACATAAAATTAAAGCCCTTGAAATTATCTGTCCAATGCAAAAAGAATCGTACAATTCTGAGTCCATACGAGGAAGTTATGGTCAAAACAGGTTGAGCAACTCTGACCGGATAGCAAGCCAGCACCAACGGTAGCCCTAATTTTGCATATTTTATGCTAAATGCATAGCTGGGGTAGCTAGGGGTTTTTAAGGAGAAGAGTAAGGGTTTTTAGCAAACTTTTTGCTTCCATTTTGAGGGCTTTTTGGAGGCACTTTTGGAAGCAAGGTGAAGGGGAGTTTTGCAAGAGAAGAGAACCAAGGAAGCAAAAGAGGAAATCCAGTTTTGCAAAATTTCATGTTTATAAAGGGAGTTCCTTCTTCTTTTTCTTCCATGAAATAGTTTCTCTTTTTAGGGTGAAGATGCAACCCTTTTTTATACTCTTTACTATGGATTGTTGGATATTATTAATGCTAGATTATCTTGTTTCATTCATGATGTTGTTTGCAATAATTTAACTTGTTTTATTGCTTGATCGCCAATATTATAAGTTAGATTAATTATCAAAGCATGGTTAAGGTACACACCATATGCTAAAC
>JAYJMB010006357.1:0-11127 GCA_036873735.1 Pouteria campechiana | reverse complement strand
AAGTTATGGCAACCATCAAGTTTTTGGCGCCGCTGCCGGGGACTGATTGCGAACCATCTATATTTCTTGGCTCATCACTGATGGAGCATTTAAAATGGCTTCATCTTCCATGCTCTAGTGGTGTATGGCAAGTTGTGCAAATACACCCCATTTCCACCACTTTTGTAGCTTTTTAAGCATTATTTGTATTTAATAAACCATAAGACACTTTATTAGTCATGTTCTTCATGCTTTTATCACTTTATTTAGCTAATTTCTCCTTATTTTTAATGAATATACATGCACCATTCATTTTCAACTAAAGAATTAAATTTTCCCATACCTCCAAATTTTAACGCTTCAAAAGCTTCAACTCCTTGAAAATACTAAACTTCACTTCTTCATTTTGGATACACAGTGGCCTTTCTTCTACATTTGCAAAATAAGAAGAAACAGTCACTTGAGAGAATGAATCATTACCCAAAATTGCATACCGTGGAGATATGGGCAATTGATTAAGTCCCAATATGGCTTTTATTTCCTCTTTTGATAATTCCATTTCAAGTGTTTCCATCTTGTTACTGATTTTTTCTTTTGATGAGGTTTCCAAGGTCCAAACATTCTCCATAACCTCCCTTGGATTAATCATATTTTGACTAAAAAAACTTTCATGGCACTATTCTAAAAGATCTTGAACACTTTCATCAGTCAAAATAGGAGTGACACAATCATTCAGAACTTCAATTCATTTACAAGTACTCTTCTCAACTGGATAATCATAAGCACAGTAAATATTAAACTTTGCCTCATTGTCATTCACCCACAAGGTTAACTCACTACACTATACATTTATTAATTCTCTTTTAGTTGCTAGGAATGGCCTTCCTAGGATCAGAGGCACTTCGTGATCTTCCTACATGTCCAGTAACATGAAGTCAACTAGAAAGATGAACTTGTCCACCTTGAATAGCACATCTTCAATGAGGGATAGGTCAAAGACCTATCTAGTAGTTATAATGTGATCATAGTTGGCTTCACCTCTCCCAATCCAAGTTTCCTAAAAAAAGACAAAGGCATTAAGTTAATGGATGCACCTAAATCACATAATGCCTTATGACATGAGGAATTTCTAATGGTGCAAGGAATAGTGAACTCCTTGGATCCTTCAATTTTTAAGGGAGCTTCCTTTGCAAAATGGCACTCCATTCTTTAGTCAGCTTCATCATTTCATTTTCCTCAAGTTTCCTCTTCTTGGACATGATCTCTTTCATGAAATTGGCATAGTTGGGCATCTGAAAAAGGAATATCTATGTGAATTTTCTTAAAAATATCCAGAAACTTACTAAATTGTTCATCTATCTTCTTTTTCTGGGATCATTGAGGGAAATGGAGCCCAGGTTTTAGAATAGGAGGATTGTCAGAAAATGTAATCCTCCTTGATCTGTAATCTTCCCTTTCAGGTTCTTCATGGTTCTTCTCTTCTTCTTTCTCTCCTTGTGCACAATCCTGTCTTCCTACCTCTGAGTATGATTGTGGTTCTTCTTGTATCTTTGGTGATTTAATTTCTCTTCCGCTTCTCAAAGTTATTGCATTGCAATGCTCCCTTATGTTCTTTTACATGTAGGTTGGAATATTACCCCTGTTTGAACTATTGGACAAGATTGGAATCTGTCCAATTTGCATCTCCAAAGACTTGATAGAAAAATTGATGTTTCCAATGGTTGTTTCTATGTTATCAAGTCTTGCCTCATTTCTGGAAAACTTGTTTCAACTTTCATTTACGAATGTGCTAATGAGGTCTTAGAGGGATGGCCTCTTCACTACTGGTTGAGATTGGAGTGGAAGTTGAAACTCAAGAGGATGGATCATAGTGTTCCTTTGATTGCCATAAGGAAGATTATCCTAATTTCACCATCCCAAATAATTTTAGTTTGGCATGTTTTCACCCCCTGAAGTTGTAGTAGCCCCTGTTGTTGAATACTGCACTTCTTCCATAGTTGGATCTATAGCCATATATACTTCGATTGGAAAAGAAGAAGAGGACTCTCTTGCACTTGACACTATCTTAGATGTTGAGTTGGCTATTGCCAATTGGTGCATCAAAGAGGACATTTATGTAGTAAGGGCCGTAATCAGATCCACCTCAATACAAGCTGCAATTCCTCACCATGTTCCTTTCATTAGTCAATAGGAATGTATTGGAAGCCATGTCTTCCAATAATGAGTATGCATCAGGTACAGTCTTGGCCATCAGTGATCCTCCGGATGTGGCATCAACTATGGTCCTTGTATGGTCATTCAATCCATTATAGAACAACTAAATTTGTAGCTAGTCAAGGAACCATGCTATTGACATCTTTTAAGTAAATTCTTGAACCTCTCCCAACACTCATAGAGTGGTTCGAAGTCCAACTATCAAAATTAGCCCATCTTGCTTCTAAGCTAAGCAATCTTGGTTGGAGGAAAGAACTTTGCTAGAAACTTCTCCATCATCTCGTCCCATATCACTATACTCTCTGGTTGTAGACTCTAAAACTAGCCTCTTGCTTTATCTCTTAGTGAGATTAGGAAGACTCTCAATCTGATGGCATCATTTAGGACGCAGTTCATCTTCATGGTGTCATTGATTTCTCAGAACAACACCAAGTGGATGTTTGGGTCTTCACTTGGTGAACCCCTAAACTGGTTTTACTGTACCATATTTATAAGTGTCAGCTTCAACTCAAAATTATTGCCATTGATTGCAGGATGAGCAATGCTAGAGTAATTTTCATTCAACATTGGCCGAAAGTAATCTTTGATTGGTCTCTTTTAATTCTAATTTTCTCTTAGCTGGTTTTGTTTTGCTCTCGGATGGTTTTGTTCTAGTTTTTCCATTGCACTGGATTTGGCTTTCTTTGCTTTCTGAATTTCTTATAGTGTTCTCTAAATTTTGGATCAAATAGAGTTAGATTAGTATTTCTTGAATTTTGCATACACTGCTATGAAAACTAAAGAAATTGAATGTAAAACACTAAAAGAATCAGAAATAAGAATACAACAAAAGAATACAAAAATCTAAATTAAAACTAGAATTATCTTTTGACAATATTAGTGAATAATCAAAATAATATTAGTTCCAGGCAATGACTCCAAAAATTTGTTTGCTACAAATTATACTGCAAGTGTACGACATTAAGTTTTGTAATATATAGGTGAGAGAGTATTTTACCCAGAGGGATTGTGTTTTTTAATTAATTGATAGCTATTGTTATGAATAATTCTAACTTTATCAGGAGAGCTGATCAATAAGGAATTGAATAATAAATAAAATGGAAAAGCTTTGAATAGAATAAATCAAGGTATGAAAGCTGTAGACAATTAATTTTATTTATGCTTCATTCATGTTGTTTTCAACTTATTCCAGTTTGATCAATGCATTGGTTCATAAATTAACAATGCAACTACTCTCAACTCCTTCTCTTGATGGTCGAGCTAAGTATCTATTTCCAAAACTATAATTTTGATATCCCTATAAAAATCAGAAAATTAGGAATGTATTAAGATCTATGATTCTCTGTAATGATTTCATAAAACCTAGAAGCTCTCTCGAGTCATCTATAATTTTATGTTGTGACGCCTAGATCCTATTCAGGATTCTCTCCCGAGTGTCAAACCCTAAATATTTAATCATTCAATAAATGACTAATAAATTGAAAATATTAATCATAAAGTTGTCAGGATTATTATATATGATTTTGATGATAACAAAACTTGTGTTAAGATACAATATATGTGTGATTAAATCATTAACAATCATATGCATAATTATTATTTGATAAATGTTAATTGATAATGTGAAATGTATACATAATCATGAATGTTTAATTATGCAAGCATACATCTTTTACTTCATGCTGTGCTTAATCTTAATTATCATTCTTTAATGTGTTAATTTATTGAATCATATTTAGCACCATCCTCTATTAAGCTTTCACATTATGTACTTAAATAAAGATGTATATTATCCTTGCTCTACAACATATTAAAATGATATGAGGATAAAATACATTCTAATTAAATAATATATCTAAAAACTAACAATGTAGCAATGTAGAAACTTCTAAGTGTAGGATCACAATCGTCTGCAACCACCTGCCATAACTATATACTATGTTCTAAAGGGATTAAACTACCAAGGATCATGAAGAAAACAAGGCTTCGAAGATGAGCCATAAGGAGCTTGCTTTATCTATCAAATCCAAAGAGAAACTTCAACAGATAAATACAAATGATAGAAAGAGCTGAAAACGAAGCGATGGTCAGAGAGCTTAAACTACGGACCATCCATTAGCCAAAGTTTGTCTAAGACTAAGTAAGAAGGAGCATCCTCATTAGGAACTTTGACAAATGAAGAAGAAGAATGACAAAGAGATGGTCACCTGGACAAATATGCACCAAGGGAAGAAACTTTGTCTGACCAACAAAGCCAAATAAATGGATTCATCTAAAGATAAGAAAGTGTAAAGACAAAATAGAAGTAGCTTCACCTAAGCAAAGATAGAAAAATCAAGAAGGAAGTTCTAAAGATGAACTCCATCTGTTGCTTGAACAAATGCAAAACAAATGAGGAAGTCGAATTCATCTGTGGGATCAAATTTGTCTATTATTTTCTATAGACAAAGTGGAGAGGAAGCAAAAACTGCATAGTAATGATAGACAAAGTTGTATAGACAAAGTAGTTGCTTGGGCAAGTAAACTTCAATGCATAGGCACATTCATCTGCAACTTACAACAAATAAACCTATAGACAAAGTGTAGAGCCTACTTCATCCAAGATAAAGTAAAGCAGATTTTGTCTATCACTTATAATAGACGAATGTAGAATAAAAGAAGAACATCATACTTTATCTGTTCAAGTAGACAAAGTAGAGTTTTTCTGTCGATCAGTTTGACTTTGTTTATGATGCCAAAGTTTATTAGTTATTTACAATAGACAAAGCATACTTATGAAAGGTCGACTAACAGACAAATCTCATGGGAGAATTCATCTAAAACTTATGACAAACAAATCTCCTGGAGGAATTCATCTAAAACTTATGGCAGATAAATATAGATAGAGAGAGAGGCTGTGACTTGTTAGAGGAAAATTAATTTCTGTGACTTGCATCTAAATGTCATCTGCATCCATGCTTTCATTGTGCAAACTCATTTTGGTTACCATTTCTGGCAACAAGCAATGTTACAAGTTTTCTAGCTATGTCAAGCCAAAATAAGAAAAGACATTTTAGCAATAGCTTATCTTCCTCTCCATAAAAAAATGGCGATGTAGAAGCTCAAGAAAATCAGAAGGCATGCACTCCAATGGCAAAAATATCAACAATCTTCTTCATTCATTACTGCTCTCATTTCTGCATTCAACGGAACCCATCTTCTCTAATAGTCGAAATTATGAGGAAGCTATTTAAGGAGAAGAGGTAGGACAATTCAAAGGTGGTGAAGAAAAAATACTTCAAATGAGCTTAACTTTATGCAAATCCTTCCACCCATGGCCAAGAGCTTAAACTATCATTTATCTTTTTTTTATGAGATTCAATCTGCATATCCTTATAGCCATTGAGTTTAAATTTTGGGAAGATATTTTTCTATTACTAGAGCTATAAAAGATCTCATCCTCCCCTATGCTTAAATGTGTATTAGTTTATAGTTAAACTAAAAACTAGTAAGTTTGTAGTAAGCTCGGGAAAACCACATCGTAATGAGTTATTGGTGAGCTCTGAAAAACCAATAAGTTTTTTAATGATCTTTGAAACCAGTGAGTTTCCTAGTGAGCTCATAAAAAGTAGAAAAGTGTTGGGAGTACTGTATTTATGCCCCCTTGAGCTAGAATCCAGAAGAGTGTTGGGAAAACTATTTATGCTCCTTATAACTGGAATCTGGAAGAGTACTATTGTATTTCTATTATATGGGATATAGTGGAACCCAAGGCATAATGAATGTGTGCTCTTAGAAGAGAGGTGGGAGCATTATTGTATTTCTATTATATGGGATATAGTGGAACCCAAGGCACAATGAATGTATGCTCTTGGAAGAGCAGATGTGGGGATGGAGTTCCCAAATCACTATAAAAATCATGTTATTTTTGTGTGTTTGTTTATTTGCTTTATCCTTTATGCCCTTTACTATTTTATTATTCACTTTACATTACACAATACAAAATTCTGAAAAGAAGGAAATGGCTCAACAAGGGTTAAGCAATGAATTTTTACATACTCAATTCACTTCTCCCCTCTTGGGTTAAGTCATACTATGGGACTCTATAAAAGTCACACATAAACCAATTGCAAGATCAATCAAGTGATTCATTAATTATACCATGAATTCCACATAAAATCACTCTCCCCTCTAGAAAGGGTAAAATTAGCTACTCATGATGTAGAATAAATCAAGCAAATATTAACTCGACATCATCATAGTTCAAATCCCAAAATTAATTCCACAATTACAAGAAAGAAAGTAATTAAAAACAAAAAAACCAATGTCTTCGCCTTTTAACTTGACTTCTGAGTCTTGAATCTGAGCTTTTCTCTTGTTCTTCAAACTTGATCTTCTTCTCTTCAAAGCATCCTCAAAAACTCCCAAAAGGATCTAACAAAAACCTAGCAAAACCCCCCTAAAAAAATCCTCTCCAATTAGGTTTTATTGCACAAAGTTAGGGTGAAAATTTTCCACATAAGAAAAAGGTCAAAGTGCCAACATCATAGCACTAAGATTGCTACCTATCAGACATTCGAGTTGCAAGGAATGGGCATCGTGGCACCAAAATACTTGCCCATTTTCTACTGTTTTGGTTGATCCATTTCTCTCCTTTCTTGAACCATCCAATTGCAATTTCATTTTTCTTTAGTTTAGCTCCATTCTTCCTCCCTCCAATGCACCTAGAGAAACCAATAAAAGCACATGAAATGCATTTAAATTTCTCAAGAATTAACAAATAAACAAGTTTGAACAAAATGAGATATAAGTGAATAAAATTCACTTATCAATGATAACATGGAAAGTTTGGCCTTCGGACTTACATAAAGATGATCTTCGTAATCTCCAAAGAATGTGATATTTCTTGTACATATCTATTCAAGATTCTTATCGTATTTTTTAGAAACATCATAAAATCTAGAAAATCCAATAGAAGAACTCTCTCTAATCCAAAACATCTCAAACACTACTCTGCTACTTTGCTTCCCTTCAATGAATTTTCTTTTACATGCATCTCACTTTTTTTTATCTTTGCTAATTATTTCTATCACACAGACTAAGTTCTCTCTTTAGTTTTTACTCTTTCCTTAGCAGCAAATGGATGAAGATGAATTAAATAGACATTATTGCTAATAGTAAGGCCATTGCTAGGGGGTTTCTATGAGGTTTTAGCGAATTCTTGAGGAAATCTCTAATAAATGTTTGCTAAAGTTTGTCAAGGAATAAGCATTCTAGTGAGGAATGTTTAAATTCCTATGAGAAAATGATACTTATAATAGGATTTGAAATTTCAAACATAGAAAAGATATGGCAAAGTTCAGAATTATAATTTCAAGCATGGAGGACTATGTCAGAAAACAAGATTTCACAAAGTTTGGAATCATGATTTTGGACATGAATGGCTATCTGGAAATAGGATTTCAGACATGAGATGGATATTATGAAGTGAAGTTTTATAAATTCCAACATTATGTCCTAAAAAGTTATCTAAACTATTCTAACCAACACAACATAAACATATATGTGGCATTCCACAATTAAAATAATGATTCAGATCATATGAATGTAAATATAAAGTGAAGATTAAGATATTTTCATTATGTAATGGATTTATCACTCCTAATTCCCTCCTAATCATACAAAATCTATCCTCTGGGAGTGGTTTAGTGAGAATGTCTACTAATTATTTTTCACTTGGTACAAATTCTAAATAGACATTGTGATTCTGGACATGATCTCTAATGAAATGGTGCCTAATTTCTATATGCTTAGATCTAGAATGTATAACATGATTCTTGGTCAGATTTATAGCACTAGTATCGTCACATCGAATGGGTATATCAACAAATTTCAAACCATAGTCACCCAGCTACTATTTTATCTAGAGAATTTGTACACAACAACTTCCAGCTGCAACATATTCAGCCTTTGCAGTTAACAGTGCAACAAATGTCTACTTCCTAGAAAACCATAATATGATCATGCTTCCAAGAAATTAACAAGTCCCTAAGATGTTCTTCCTATCTACTTTGTAACCAATAAAATCAGCATTAGAGTACCCAACTAACTCAAAATCTAAACCTTTTGAATGCCATAAACTTAGGTTTAGAGTGTTTACGAGGTATCTAAAGATTTTTTTAATAGTTAATAAGATGTGATTCCCTAGGTTCTGACTGGAAAATAGCACATATGCATACACTAAACATAATGTCTAGCCTACTAGTAGTATGATACAATAGGGATCCACTGATACTTCTATAAAGTTTTTGATAAACAGATTTACCTTTTTTGTCCTTGTCTAATTTGATGGAAGCGCTTATTCGAGTTCCATACCTTCTTCCATCTTACAGATTGAATTTCTGCAATAATTCTTTTGTGTATTTAGTTTGGTGATTGAAGATTCCTTCTTTTGTCTGCTTCACTTATAATCCTAAAAAGAAGTTTAATTCTCCCATCAAACTTATTTTGAATTCTTCCTGCATTAATTTCATTATTAGCCACAAATACAATATCATCAACATAGATTTGCACAATAAGGATATCGTTCAAAGTATGCTTAATGAAGAGTGTAGTATCTATTTTACCCCTTGAGAATCTTTTCTCAATCAAAAATCTACTTAACCTCTCATACCATGCTCTAGAATTTCCCTGTTCTCCCATAGGATAAACAAATTTTCAAAAACAGTGAATCTATAACTAGATACACTAATTTTTTTAATTGAATCTACCTAACCTCCAACCAGGCCTTCCCAAACTAGACCAATACTTTCCTCCCACTCATCATCCACTAAAACTGACCCATTCCAAGACCAAAACACCAGAATTCCTTCTCCCATCAAACCTAAACCTACTACATAGACCTTTGAACCTAAAATCCCCTCACCTACTCTACCTGAACCTATGTACCAACCCCCTCAACCTAAGCTTCAATCATCTTTCATCTCAAGGCCAACCACATCTAAGTGGCCGACTACCTCTACTTCTTGGGAGATCATGCCCACTAAGTTCATTAAGACCACTCCTAGAACACCACCTAAACAACCCATTCCACCCTCACCTCCACTTGAAACCATTCCACCTTCTCACAACCTCAACTTCATTCCCAAGATTTTACATCTAATCAAAATTTCTTTTTTTGAGTTTCAAGATAAATAAAATCCAACTCAAAAGCTACCCAAAAAGCCCTTGATCAGGACATCCCTCATACCCACCTCCCACACCCTAACTTAGAAAACCCAGACTGTCTTGAAAGAATTATTCTTATACAAAAATTTCCATTTTCCCAACAACCTAAACCCCAAACAGTTCAACCCAAGCCTACTCCTAACACCAAAACACAAACTACCCTCAATATCTACCTTTCCCAACCTAAACCAAAAAACCAAGCCATAACCTAAACCACAACCCTCAACCAAACCATCTCCTAAACCAGCACCTATTCCCAAAACAAACTCTCCTACAAACAATTTAGCAAACCTAGACCAACCTCTTCCAATATTGTCATCCTCATGATCATCCCCTAAGCCTACACCCAAACCTAAAGTTAAGGTTGAACCTAAGCCATCCACCCTTCCTATGACCTAATCTTCATGAACTATGAACATGACCAAGCCAAAGTTAGAGCTAATGCCCAATACTACCAACAAGCCTAAAAAAAGCTCAAGAGTGGCAACCTCAGTCTAGGGTCACTCCCATTCCCTAAGTTGGTAGACAAAACCTACACTGCTAGAATCAAAATCATTCCCTCCACCCTATCCCAAACCGCTGCCCCAATTCCATCCATCCCAACAAGTCTTGGACCCTTCTCAGCTAAGCTAGTTCAAAAGTTTGGGAAAACATTAACTATTTCTAGAATACCTAGAACTCCCAAACTGAAAACTCTCTCCACCAGACCCAAGCTACCATACACAAACCCAAGCTGCCATACCCAACAACGACAACCTTCACCTTGAAGAAGTTATCCAACACATTAGGCCCATACCCTATCACCTAGATCAAGAAACCAAAACCACCAACCTAAACCATGGTGCTCTCTTTTATTTCATCTTCTTTCTATAATTTTACTTTTTACAAATGTACATGTATTTTTTAGCTTATCAATACAAATACATTTTCTTAACTTTATCTCTAGAACTGCACTTGCATACATTCTCACAAATGCATCTCATCTACCCCTAGAACTCTTTTTGATTATGATAAAAAAGGGAAGAGATAAGGAGTGGTTTCACTCAGGGGGAGCATTTATAAATTGAAAAATAATAAGGATCAAAACCCCAAAACTAAGATTAATCAATGCTTCTATTTAGGGGGAGCATTATAAGTACTTAAACAAATTTTAAGCTACCACATATTTTTTAAGAGAAAGGAATCGCTAAAATATTTTATCGTCATAAAAAAGGGGGAGAATGTTAACACTAACTCATAATTAACTTGATTTTAATGATGAATAAGCTTTGATAGCTATGTTTTGATGATGAGTAAACACTTGAGTGAAAAATAGGGTATTAATAGCTTTGTTTCCATGTGTTGTGAAAACAAATGAAAAACTTAAGGAAAAACACAAAGAAACCAAAGTAAAAGTGATATGGGACCAAAAAACACATTTAATCAACTTATACATATCACAAAATGAGTAAGAAAGGAATAAAATAAGAAAATGCAAAGGAAAATCAAGGTTTTGTTGTACAAAGGATAGCATAGAGTAGAGCATTTCCTTCTATAGAGGTCTCTAGAACAACCTGGAATCAAGTCCAAGTTGAAGTATTTCTACAAAGGAGAGCTCAATCTATAAAGATCTGCTAAACTAGCCATTAGTGGAAGTTAGAACTATCAGACCTGTAACGCCCCGTCCTCCTGGGGTCGTTACTCCACTTTACACCATAAATCCACATGATAATACCATGATTTTTCCAC
>JAYJMB010006356.1:0-11127 GCA_036873735.1 Pouteria campechiana | reverse complement strand
AATCAAGTGGACAGCTAGCTTATGCATTAAGTGTGTTAATTGATGAAATTTAATACAAATTTTCCATTAATTAGGCTATGATTTTGGAAAGTGATTAAGGGCTCATTAAAGGGTGTATTCTGAAGTTCAGGGGCATTGCAAATCAACCAAATTAACAAGGTAAGTAGGTAGTTGTTTTAAGCTATTTTAAGTTCAATTTGATTGCTTTAAATGATTACAATTTGGGCAACTGTAAAATGAAATTTTTGTATATGAGTTACATGATTTTAAATGTGCATTATCTGCTCCATGCAACCATAATTAATGTATTGTAATAGCATGAATTAAATTATAATGAAAATAATAGAATTCGGATGAACAGTGCACTGATAGAACACCTTACCAAGTAACCCCTTTGAGGTTAATTAAAAACCACTTTAGTGATGTTATTTTGCCAAACTAAAAATATCAGGTTACAATAGATATATATTAATACTATCATATCAAAATTTCATGAACAAAGTCCACTATGTGACCCCTCAAAAAAATATGAACATTAAATACCCTGAAAATGAGATGCTGATAGCGTCCCAACCATTTGACAACTTGCTTTATTTTTAAAATTCTCATTTTGAATTAATTTAAGTTGAAATTTTTCATTACATTATATTATACTATGATTAATTGACATAAAAATGTTTATGGGAAAAATAGATGTATAATCTCGTCTAACATTTTTTCTCTATATGTTCATATTTTAATTTTAAATTGATTAGTTTACATTATTTTGACCTAAAATGTTGATCAAACGTTTTTCGTATTGTTTTAAATCTGTAAAAATATTTTCAAGTCAATTGGATATTTATAAAATAGTAAATAAGAATTTTATTTTAAAAATTATGTACATGTATTCTACGCCCCCGGGAGTGCCGATAAAATTTAGTTTTGGTGCCTGATTGGCTTGGAGCCCAGTGTGGCTCATTTGTGTATTTTATGATGGTCATGAGCCAACTTGTGTCTGCCATGTGGCGAGGAGTGGCCTGGTTGGCTAGTGGGGAGTTGTGCGGGCAGTCGGCACGGCCGGGCTTTGCTATTGGCCTAGTGGCCTACTTGCTATAATTGGCCTGAGTAGCATATGTAGGCATGTTGATGGAGAATTGATACTCTTGTGAGGTGATGAGGGTGGGGTGTCACTAGATACAGCAATATGGTTGTGTTGACCTGGCAGGCTTCTAACCGGGAGTGCCAGGATGGACATGACACGTTGAAGAGTGAAAGGGTAGTGTTCTGGTTTGTGTGCCTCTCAGGGAGGAGTGTGTGAATGATAGTGGGGCGTATATGGGTATAAGAGGTAATCATGGATTAGTAGATACAAAAGGGTAGTATGAGATATCGGTATTCGAGTCGGTATTGACCGATTAACTATTTATACAATATCATTATCGGTATTCTAGTTGGTACTGACCGATTAACTATGTATACGATATCATTATAAGTATGTGTATAAAATAATTAATGAGATGTTAATATTAAAATCTTAATGAACCTGGCCACTGACTGACTATGACATTCTGTATATGGCATGATATGTTTTGCCTATTTGAATCATTGTTTACTCTTCTATTTGGCGCTATTTATTACATTATTTATAGTCATATTTTTTTGCTTACCTGCTTACTGAGTTTTTCCCAGACTCACCCTTTTATTTAAATTTTAGCTGACAGGTCACAGGACGGAGCCCAATAGGGTGTTGGGTCTCGCAACAAGGCTAAGCCGTGATACCAGTAGAGGCCTTACTCCTTTTCATGTTGTATGATGATGTATATTGTTGGATAAATTTTGAATTTATATGAGACATGTATCATTACTTAGTTTTATAGCATGTCATTTTAGGGTATGGATGTATATGATTTGACAGCTAGGGTATAGTGTACCCCGATCTTGGTCTGTGGGTGTTGTGATGATGTGTGTTTTAGAGGCGGTAGTTATATAATTTCTGTAGAAAATGGTAGGGCCTGGAGGTGGCCATATTATATTTGCATATTTGTTATATAATTATTATGGTTTAGCATGTTGTATACAGGATAAAGGTGGTAAATCAGGGGAGACTCTGTCGGAATTTTCTCTGAATTTACCACTAGTAATGCTCCGGGGAGGCGGGGCGTTACAAAAAGAGATCATAACGCATTATGTGACTTGTCATTTATGAATTTATTATTGGTGGATGATGTTTAATGAGAAGTTTAAATTCTCAATATTCATTAATTGTTGATTCTTAGTTATTTTCATGCCATAAGACTGCTAGTTGGTCCATATGACTGTGGGTGTAGGAGGATTGTGGATGTGTATGGTGTATATGGATGATTGAATGTATATACAGGTTTGTAAACCCTCATATTCCAGGGGAGACTCTGCCAGATTTCCAACAGGATCTTTCTCTAAAATATAAGTAAGTAGCCCCCTCAATTTAGGGGTGTTATAGAGTGGTATTAGAGAGTGGAAGTCCCAGAATTATGATGGTAATGGCTACTAGATATGAGTAAGAGAATGACATGCCTAATATAAGTTTATAAACCTATATGATAATGGGGGAGCATTAGCCTAGAGAATGAAATTAGAGACCCTAGGTTGATGAGTTGAATATATATTATTTATGTGTGTTTTATGAAATGATTGTATGTTATTGAACTAGTTCAATGATAGCAGTAGGAAAGAATATAGATGGAAGAAATCCCTATGATGGGGGAGGTAATGGAAGTTTGAAATAAGCTAGAGGAACGCTTTTTATAGCAATGTCATTAGTAGTGTGTTAATTAGAGTGGGACTGAATGTGAATGAGACAGCCTATGTGTCTAGGCATTTGAGACCGCATGCATTGAGATACATTTTAAAGGTGATCCAAGTTAAAGGAAAATTTTGCTTAATCTTACAAAGGTGAGATCGAATGATCTTTATGAAGGGTGGCATGAAATGAAGTGAGGAAATCATGCATTTTCATGAGTTGTGTTGGTTGATATGGTTAAGTTAGTTAATTCCATTACATATATTCAGCTGGTTATGGATATGTATTATTTGATATTGCTATATATATAGATATATGTATATATATACTATGATTCCCCTGAATATGATTGAATTATATGATATCATTTATGATTTGTCTCCTGAATTGGAATGGAGTTATGAAATTCATGGTGGTTGAACCAGGAAATTGAATTTTCCTATGCATGTTCAGTGATTATCGGAATAGGCATTTCTATTGAGGCATTGTAAATTTGAAGTATAATGATTATGATGGGCATGACATAATATTGAGGTGTGTGCATTATCTTAATTAATGGCTAGAAGAAAACTAAAGCGGGAAGACCAAAACGCAGAAAAGGCTAGTGTAATGATTTATGCCTTGAGTAGGGAATCTGATAATGATATCAGAGTGGCTTAGTGGAAGTGTAGTGGAAGAGGATGAGAACTGATACGGTTCAGTTGATGTGTAAATGTTTAATATGTCAGAGTGATATGATGAAAATTAGACATTCTTCCTTGAAAAGAGAGACTTGAGGTTTTGTGGATGAAACTTTTTATAAGAGGGGTGCAATGTAATATCCCAAGATTTGAGGTAATGAATAATTTTATTATGAAATAATGATGCTATTTTTTATCATGAGAATTATTTAATGGTGATATTTTTCCATCATGAGGATTGTTAGGAAATCATATCAAATTGATACTCAATTGATGTGGACAAAATAAATCAACTTGCTACCAAATTATTACATAAAACATGAGATATATATTGTTGAATTTTTGTGTATTGGTTGGTGTCAAATTACTATTTAATATTAGCATGATCAAGGGTGATTAGCATGATGTTTAAACATGGTGATTAACGATGTAAATTAAGAAATTTAATGTGATTTCCAAAATTTTTATTTTTATGGAGGAGTTTTAGTATTTTAACCATAACTTCTTCGTAAAAACTCAGAATTAACTGATCATTTTTTATTTGTTCAGATAATTTCAAGGAATACAACTTTCATGTTGACTAACACTCCTTATTATTCTTATATTTTGATTTATGGGGCCCAAAAAGTGATACTACTTTGATTAGAGATGGTTGTAGTGTTTTGGCTATAACGTTTTTATGAGAAATCAGAATTTAGTAATTTTTTATTCATTGGAAAATTCACAACAAAGGCTACAATTTTTTTGTTTACCACTATTGATGAATCAGCCCTCATATATGCCAAATATTTGAAACAAGTGACATTTATTACAATGGCATGTGTATTTAGCTAAAATTGGATTTTTATGGAAATCTTGAATGTTAATTGATGATCAGATTGCCGCAAATTTAGGTGTGATTAAAAGTGCTTATTTAGCTATTGAATATGATGATTTAATTGTATAAAAAATTTAGTTTATATGGGACATAGATTATGGTGTATTAATTAGCATATCACCATCCAAATTATAAGTTGATAATTTAGTTGCTGCCCAATTTTGTTTATTATTGATTACAGAAAGTTATGTTAATCATATCTATAAATTAGTGAATTATCAATACATTAAAATAAGTATATTATACATGTTATAGCTATCCAAATTGTAATAGAAATTAATTTTAAAATCTAATGTAAAATCATTATGTAGTGAAGAATAAGGTGTTTAACGGTTGAAATTTAAAGTTATATAGTTGATATATTTTGCTATAGGGTTACATTGAAGATCAAAATCGTAGGTAATATTGGACCCTAGAAAAAGGGTATGAATTGAGTTGTTTTGGGTATGATTTTCATGTAAAATTGAAGGAAATTAATATTACAATGAAAAACCCTAATTACTTTCATGAAATATGTGAAAATTAGGGTTGTTTACCTAGTTGAAGATGTGGTGAATGTAATTCTTGAATTTAACAATGATTTATGTATTGTATATGATAAGATTAATGTAGATTTATATTGGCGTGAAAGATTAAATTAAAAATTATGAAGTTAAGGGTTGTTTATTTTATGGAGATCATGTGGAACATGTTATGAATGATTATTGATGATTAATGTGTTTAATCATGTCAATAATGAAGTAGAATCATATCAAAACTTGATTAGGATGAATTATGTATGAGAATTTATCAATGGGGAGTCAATTATGCAAAAGTTAGGATTGTTTTGCAAATCCATGAAATTACCAAACTATAAATTGAGAAACATGAGAAATTGAATGATTATTACCTTAAAAGGTGATGTATAAAGTGTAGAAGCATTGAATTGATGAATGGGAACAAAAAGCCCCAGAATTGAACTTGGATAAGATAGTGATAATAAAATGGATATGAATTTGCATAATTGTAGCATGTAAACAATTTAATAAGTTAAGATGAACATAGGATTGAAACTTGACTGAAAGAGCAGATTACTTTGGTTGCTTGGCATAGAAGGAAGAAATCTGAATTGGTGAAGAATTGAGGTAAGTAAGTTTCTTAACAAATTATGTATGATTGAGTACATTAGCATGTTGGCATACAAGAACCGTGATTTATCATATTTGTTAATGATTTGAGATGTGTTTATGGAATGTACTTTGTACTTGAATTTACTATATGCAATTGAAGTATTGAATAGATTGCTACCTATCTTGTTGAGGTTACTTTTGTTCATGTAATGTGATATATGTGAGTATGATATGGTAGTAAAGTTCATGTGGATGTATGTATGACATACACGATGGGCCCGTGTGGCTATGGTGTTGCCTTTGTGGCATATGGTGTTGCTTGTGTGGTTATGGTGTTGCCTATGTGGCATACGGTGTTCCCTGTGTGGCTATGATGTTGCCTATTTAGCGTATGGATGGTCTGTGTAACTAATAGATTGCCTGTGTGGCTATAGTGTTGCCTGTGTGACATATGGATGGTCTGTGTGACTAATAGATTGTCTATGTAGCATATAAGGTGTGTAGTAAATGTTGGCCTTTATGGCACCGAGTACATTATAGTTGTATGTTTAATTGCTTATAAGTATGCTTGGATTGAGTGAAATATGATTGCACTAGCATGTGTTGGTTGTGCAACTTTATACACGATTTACATGGTTGTTCCATTTTTCCCTACTTATTGAGTTTGTCTCGACTCACCCCTTTTCTTTTCTCATGTTTTAGATGCCAACTTGTTGGAGGAGCCCAACCGGGGGTTGGTGCCCAAAATGGGAAGTAACGGGATTGGAGGGGCTTTTCTTATTTCACTTTTGATTATTTATTGAAAAGATATTATAATGTATTATGTGACTTGTCATTTATGAATTTATTATTAGTGGATGATGTTTAAGGAGAAGTTTAAATTCTCAATATTCATTAATTATTGATTATTAGTTATTTTTATGCCATAAGACTACTAGTTGGTCCATGTGACTGTGGATGTAGGAGGATTTTGAATGTGTATGGTACATATAGATGATTGAATATATGTACTAGTTTGAAAACCCTCATATTCTAGGGGAGGCTCTGCCAGATTTCCAGCAGGATCTTTCTCTGAAATATGAGTAAGTAGCCCCCTCAATTTTGGGGTGTTACAATGCACAAGCACATTCGTCGGCAACTTACTACAGACAAATTTATAGACAAAATGCAGAGCCTAATTTGACTTAAACAAAGTAAAGTAGAACTCATCTGTCATTTTCTACAAATGAATGATGAACAAAAGTAGAACATTTCACTTCGTCTATTTGACCAAGACAAAGAAGAATTTGTCTGTAGACCAGTTCGAGTTCATCTATGGTGCCAGAATTTATTTATTACTTACTACAAACAAATCGCATTCATGAAAGATCGACTGACAGATAATTCAAAGGAGAATTTTTTTGACACTTATGACAGACCAATATAGATAGAGAGAGGTCGTGACTTGTCCAAGATTAATTGATTTATGTGACTTACATCTAAATGACATTTGTACTCATGCTTTCATTATACAGAATCCTTTTAGTCACCATTTCCAGCAATAAGTGACATTGTAGGTTTTTTAACTGTGTCAAGTTAAAATGAGAAAAGACGTTTCAATAAAAGCTCATCTTTCTTTCTAAACGACATTACAATAGCTTGAGGTAAATCAGAAAGCATACACTCCAATGATAGAAATCTCAACGATCTTCTTCATTCAAAGCTGCTCTCGTTCTTGCATCAATCCCAACCTTCTCCTTTGGCAACAGTCAAGTTTCTGAAGATCTATTTAAGGAGATGAGTTGGATGATTCAAAGGTGATGAAGGAATACTTTTCAAATATGCTCAACCTTATGCAAACCCTTCCACCCATGGCTAGGAGCTTAGACCTTTAGTTATCTGTTCTTGAGCCTCAATCTTCAAATTCTTAATGGTCACTATCTCTACATTTTGGGAAGATATTTCTAGATTCCTAGAGCTATAAAAGATCTTATCTTCCCCTGTGCTTCCTTGTTGCACTTTGTAAAAGTGTATTAGTTTTCTTGTTATTCTGAAAACTAGAGAGTTAGTGGTAATCTTTGGAAAACCACATTGTAATGAGTTGTTGGTGAGTTTTGGAAAATCATCAAGTTTGCTGATGATATTCGAAACTAGTGAATTTCCTGGTGAGCTCATGAAAACCATAAGAGTGCTTGGAGCAGTATGTTTATGCCCCCTAGAGCTAGAATCCAAAAGAGTGTTAGGAGCACCTGTTTACGCCCCTTAGAGCTAGACTATAGAGAGTGATGGGAGCACTATGTTTATGCCCCCTAGAGTTGGAACCTAAAAAAGTGCTGGGAGCATTATTGTATTTCTATTATATGGGATATAGTGGAGCTCAAGGCACAATAAGTGTATGCTCTTGGAAGAGTTGATGTAAGGACAGGATTCCCGAACCACTATAAAAATCATGTTATTTGTGTGTGTTTGTTTATTAGCTTTATCCCTTCATGCATGTTATTATTTTATTATTTCCTTTACAATGCACCACACACAAGCACAAAAGAGGAAAATAATTCAATAGGGGTTAAGCAATGAATTTTTCATAAACCCAATTCACCCCTCTCCTCTAAGGTTAAGCCATCCTTTGTGACCCAAGAAGCATGACATGAATGATATCTTGATTATTTAGATTTATATTGATGGCATAGTTTTTGGAGCTACTAATGAAAATTATGTCAAGAATTTTCCAAACTCATGTAGAAAGAATTTGAGATGAGGTTGATGGGAGAGTTAAATTTCTTCTTGGGCTTACAAGTCAAATAAATGAAAGATGGGATTTTCATCAAGCTAAGTACACCTTGGAGCTCCTAAAGAAATTCAAGTTAGAAGATGGAAAGCCTTATGGGACTCAAATGAGCATGTCCATCAAAATGGAAAAGGATAAAAAAGTAAATCTATATGACAAAAAATATATAGAATCATGATAGGATCACTTTTGTACTTAATTGCTAGTAGACTAGATATCATATTTAGTGAATGCATGTGTGATAGATTCTAGTCATATTCTAGAGAATCACATCTTATTCATGTTAAGACAATCTTTTGATACTTTTTAGACACACCTAACCTTAGTTTGTGGTATCTAAAGGTTCAAATTTTGAGTTAGTAGGGTACTCTAATGCAAATTTTGCTTGTTATAAAGTAGATAGGAAGAGTACCTCAAGATCTTTTCAACTTCTAGGAAGCATGATAATATCATGGTTCTCTAATAAACAAACATCTATTGCATTGTCAACTTCTAAAGTTGAGTATGTAGCTATAGGCAGTTATTGTGCCTAGATCCTCTAGATGAAAAAGCAATATGTGATTTTGGTTTAAAATATGCTGATACACCCATTAGATATGATCATACAGTGCTATAAATCTAAAAAATAATTTAGTCTTGCATTCTAGGACTAAGCATATAGAGGTCAAACATTATTTTATAGAGATCATGTGCAAAACCACAATATATGCTTGGAATATGTACATAATGCCCCACCTAGGGGCCGATGCATTTTACCAATTCCCCGTCATTACCCTATTTTTAAGAAACATTTTCTACCAAAATTCCAACAGAGTCTACCTTGGATTATACGGATCTATACCTGGCAATAATCATATAAAACCATAATTTCAATATCTACAAAATTCTAACTTAATTCAGAAAACAAAAACATTAACCACAACTCTACCCACACCCACAGTTGCCCAGATCAAAATCAAATCATTATGGCAATTAATCTCACTGGATTTATACAGATCCATTTACATATAATAATTAAATTACTATGATATGCCATTACACCACATTATACATCGATCGCAATTAATACAATTATTCAAATTACCATTATACAAATACATAATGGGATCCCAATCCCAACATTCTATCATACCATAAAAAATGTCTTCTACTTATGCTCAATAGTCCCAACCCACAATTGGGATTTTTTACATGGCTAATCAACTAAAAAAATAGAAATAAGAAGGCGTGAGTCCGAGCAACTCAGTAAGTAGGCAGGTTAGTAAAACAATAGTCAATCACCAAATGAATAGCATATTCTACTTCATAATTTAGCAATTTTAGTTCAATTCAATATACATACAATTCCATAATATATTGGGATCCACAAGAGTGCAGGATAATAAAACAATGTCCACATGATCATAATATCATTTCATTATCAACTCAATTTCATTCATTTGCATTCAATCATATCAATATATCTTCATTTATACATGTTCAACTTTATCCTTTCTACAAGTCATAGTCACTACTCTTCCCAAGGCAAATCATTTCTAGCCAATCCATACAATTCATAATACAATTAACTACTATTCAACCATATCTAGGATATTCATTATCCCCATAAATAAACATACTCATGTCATAGAATAACATTCTTTCATACAAAAATATGGGAAATTCTTTATCCTCAATCATTTCATACATTCATTGAATAGCTAAACATCTATTAAAACACGGTGCCCAAACTTTTGTGATACTCATGATCCCAAAAAACCATACATTCAAACATAAACAAGTAAGGGAGCCTACTTACCTTAGTGGAAAACCATTTTCACCATTACTTTAATTCAGTCTGCAATTCAACTACTTGAGTATCACATCCCTATTCCATGGATCCCACATCCCTAACAATTCAATTATATGTAGTTTTCTTAACAATATTCTTAATATCAAACAACTTCTTGAGCAACTAATTACACTTCAAAATAACAAATTCTTCACCCCATTCTATAAGGATTATAAGTTTGTACTAAGATTGTACTCAAGCCCTTCAAACATACTTTATTGCTCATACAGGCATTTAATCAAATATTTGATAGGCATCACTTAATCTACAATGTTTCAATAGGAATCTCATGTCCAATAACATATAGCTTCTATATAGTTCAATTAAGAGGAAATTAAGCTCAATGACATGTTAATTAAGCTCTTAATCTCGTTAATTTGCTATTTAAATATCTTATGCACACAAACCTTTGGTTATTGTTCATTTAGGTTACTGTCCATTTCAAGGACAGCAACGTACCCAGATTTCTTCATGTCCAATAATCCCAAAAAAACTATACTTAACCAATTCATCATTCCCCCATGATCCCACCATCAATTCATATCAATTCCTCCCATAAGTGATTGTTCACGGGTTGTATGAAACCCTAGTAAGCAAAATCATGAATTTAAATTGAGGGGAAAATGTACTTACCATGAAATTCAGGTGTGGCTTCTACCCACAAACAAAAATCCAAGATCAACTTCACATATCTTCCATAAGTCACAACAAAATAGATTTTCATGCCTCTTCCACCATCCAACTAGAGAAAATTTGAACTTGAACGCATGCTTGATCTCATCCATACATAAACAAGATGGTTTCCTAGCTCAAATAACAAAATTTTAAGGTATTAAGGGCCTGGGGGAAATAGTTGGGTGTGGAAAAGAAGAGAGGGCATGAAAATGAAAGAAAAAGGTTGAAAAGCACTTAAAAAGTCGCATTTTTTGGTGCTCCAATCAAATCCAATGTCGTGGCAATAAATCACTACCTATTTCCCCTTTTTTGAATCAGTGCCACATCACTACCCTGCCGCATAGAATGGACTTGTGTAAGGCCCTGGAAAATTTTACAAATGTAAATTTTTGTTATTGTAAAGTTTTGCTAATTTTACCGGGTCGAT
>JAYJMB010006355.1:9448-54023 GCA_036873735.1 Pouteria campechiana | reverse complement strand
TATATTTAGGAATCAAATAGGTGCAAAAGATGAAGTATTAGGTGCAAAAGATGAAGTATTAGAAGAATAAAATATGATATTTTGCATTCTCATCAAGAACTTCAAAAAAAAAAATTCAATATTGAAGATAGTAAAAGATATGGAACACCAATGAGCACTTTAATAAAGATGGACAAAGATAGAAAAGGTAAATCTGTGTATTACAGACTTTATAGAAGCATGATAAGATCATTATTATATTTGAATGCAAGTAGACCAGATATAAAGTTTAGTATCTGCATGTGTGCTAGATTTTAGTTAGATCCCAAAGAGTCACATCTAATTGCTATAAAGAGAATCTTTAGATATCTGTTAGACACACCAAGCTTCTGTTTACAGTATCCTAAAGGTTTTGATTTTAATTTGGTGGGGAACTCAAATGCAGACTTTGTTGGATATAAAGTAAATAGGAAGAGTACCTCAAGATCTTATTAGTTTTTAGAAAGCATAATTATATCATGGTTTTCTAAGAAACAGACATTTGTTACGTTATCAACTACCAAAGCAAAATATGCAGTAGCTGGCAGTTGCTGTGCTCAGATCCTTTGGATGAAACAGCAATTAAGTGATTTTAGCCTTAACTTTGTTGATATACCTATAAGATATGACAACATAAGTGCCATAAGTCTGACCAAGAATGCAGTTTTACATTCCAAAACAAAATAAATAGAAATTAGTCACCACTTTATCAGAGACCATGTTCAAAATTATAACATTTGTCTAGAATTTGTGCAACTGAAAATCAATTAGCAGACATATTTACTAAACCTCTTCCAAAAGATAGATTTAGTAAGTTAAGAAGAGAACTAGGTGTTTTAGATTCAAATGCTTAACTTGAAATTAATAGAACATCCATATGATGAAATGCATGTTCCTTATTGATTACTCCATCGAAAAATGCTCAAAAGAACAAATTAAAAATTTGCTACCTTTCAGAGCCTCCGAAACACCCTTCGAACCCTCTAATGATCCACCAAGACGCCTCCAAAGATCGATCATGCCTCCGAAATAAGATGTTGGAACCCCCAAAGATAAATTTTTTTTCTATTTTGATATCTCCGAAAACCAAACAAACCATTTCATAGCCTCTAATATGCTATGTTACCTTCGAAGTAAATCTTTGGAGTCATTGAAGAAAAACCCTATCTAATGTGTTGCCTCCGAACATCACACAATCCTTATATCTTCATTTTGGATCCTCCAAAAATAGAAACCCTTAGTGTTTTGGAGAAACCAAAACCCAAATTAGAGAATCTGATAACCCTAAACCCTATTTAACTATTCGAAGACCTCTGAAAACCTAAAACCCCTTTTCTTCGAGCATCCCAAAACTCCCTTTCAGAGAAAATCTGCATCTTCCCGCTTGATTCAAACTTATCAGTTCAAGCAATCCTTCCATCGATCCCTCTCCATCAGCTTTTCCCATCTCAGGCATCTTAACCCTAATCCTCTTCTAATAAAATGGCAAGAGCAAAAGGAACTACCAAGTTTGCAAATGGAAAGAGAAAGGAAAAAGGAGAGTACCCAAAGCAAAGAACCACCAAAAGAGTTATACATGAAACCAATACACTTAAGGTAACATTTCTCAATAGTGAGTCTGATTATACTAGGTACATGGAGAGATACTATGATAAAAAAAAATCATAATAGGAAGGGCTTTTAGCTTTGATATCTTCAAAAATAGTGAGATGAGGTTAGAAGTGTGTGAATGATTAAGACATCAAGGATGGATGGAGTATGTAAGCTATAGAGATCAATTCTATCCAAGACTAGTGAGAGCTTTAATCTACAACCTTAACCTCAAAATAGAAAATTCATGGATAGGAGAAGTAGAAATTAATGTGTCCACAAAAAACTTAAGAATATGTTTCAATCTTCCTTCGGTAGAAGCTGAACCAGAGTAGCTTACTAGACAAAAACTGTTTTCAGATTTGGCAGGAGCAAAAATGGATGAGAGAGAGAATTATATTCACTCTAGTTATCTCAGCTTAAGTCTCAAATTAGCTTACATGATTATGATAAATAATGTATTTCTAAGGAAAGGAGCAAGATGAGATATATCAGAAAAAGATGAAAGAATATTATGGGCTCTGAAGAACAGAAAGAAAGTGGATCGGGCAAAAATAATGTCAGGTCACATTTATTCAGTTAAAAGCAACTCAAGATTCCCTCTTCCCTATGGAATGACTCTGACCAAGCTAATAAGTGAAGAAAGAGTCAGCATGTATGAGGAACATAGAGAAAATTGAAGAGACTCAGACACAATTAATGAGAAGACATTGAAGAGAATGGGTTTCAAGCAAACCCCACAAGGCTAGATCAGTGAAAAACCAAGGAAGGCAGATCAATTAAAAAGATCCAGACCAGAGCAAGAAGAAAAAGAAAAACAAGAGAAAAGACTTTGGAATAGGAAATAAGAGAGACTCTAAGAGAAGTAGAAAGATCTGTCACAATAGAGAAGACAGAAGAAATTTTGAGAGAAGAGCATGAAACTGTAGCAGTAATAACCACTACATCTTCCACACCCTTCAGATCTCCCTCTCCCATAAGACCCACTCATCAACCATCCACACCAACTACTTCATCAATCGCCACTACTCAACCCACTCCACAACATCTAAAAAAAAGACTTGAGAATATTAAAAATCTTTTGTCAAATCTAGCTCTTCAAATGAACAGATTTGATCAAAGGTTTAACTACACTATGTCATCTCTCATCGTAAGAGTTAATAAGATTGATTAAAAATTTGACTCTCTAACATTACTAGCAGAGTCATTTAGAGGTCAAGCTTATCCTCCACATTCTCCACCTCCAACTCACTTCTCTCCATTTAGTGCTCATTCACTCATCACAATGGTATCTTCCCCCACACATTCTCCACAATCATCTCCTGCAGAAGTTGTTCAACCTGATGGTAAACCTACTGAAATTACCTCTGCCTCTCCTCTAACACAATCTGAGGATAATCTTTCCAATCCCTATAGAGCTATTGTTAGACATGGAAAGTATCCAACAATAGTGCCACTTCCCAGAGTTCATTTTCTTTCCCAGGCTGAATTACAATTCTGAACTGGAATTGACATGATTTTATTCGGACAGCAGAAGTAATCCCCACTCTAGTTGAAGAACTCCCTCCAGAATGGAAAACAACTTCAATTCCTCAAACTCCTCCTCTCACTCCTCCAAAACTAGTCAATGATAATCTTCATATTCTAATTTGTATCTCAAATCCAATAAGGATGACATACACTGAGTTTAGGAGCAGATTAGAAATAAACTCTGAAATTGCTTGAATGTTCCTCTCTTAATCCCTCATTTTATCTCCTTAGGAACTATCATTCTCAAAACTCACAAATCCTAACATTCTATTTAGGATTCAACTCCTTCTCGATCCTCCATTGACTCCCAAGGATTATAGAATTCACATTCCTGATAAAGAGTCAATTCTTCAAAGATACTTTGAGAAACTTCTTCACTCACTCCCAGTGTCAAGGAAACCTAGAAATTCATTTTCATCTCCCTCAGGTCCTCATCAACTCTTTCTTCCTCTTCCATATCCTCAGCTCTCTGATATATCTATCCAACATAAAATTAGGCAGATCTATTCTAAATCATCCTCCTCACTTAAACCTACTCCACTCCCTTCTACCAAAACTAAAACCACAAGAAAACCACCTACTATCCCAAAACCAAAACCACTACCCAAAACATCATCTTCTACACCTTTATCTCAACCATTCTCTTCTAAACCCAAGAGAAAGCCAAGAATTCTACCTCCAAAAGAACACAAAAAGACTTCTCTTTCTCACATTACCATGTACTATCAAGAATACACTGCAAGGATGAATGCCAATACAGAAGGCCTCTTAAAAAGCACTCTTGAATGCGTTCCTAAGTTACTAGATCTAGCATTTTGAGAATGTATTGATTTCATCTATATAACTAATTGTAGACTCATCACCTACACTCATGAACCCCCATCTGCAATTTCAAAAGATTCATTTTTCATTCCACTACTCCAATAATAGGAATCAAGAAAACCACTCCTATACCATCCAAGTCCTCTCAACCTAAGCCTCCTCTTCCCTCTCATTCTCTAAAACCTGTAAGAGAAAACCCCAGATCATCTCGCTGATTCTCCTGCATCCATCCATCCATTTCTCTCTTTAAATATCTCTGACATTTTTTTATGCATTCTCTTATCATCTGTATTTTTTGACAGACATCAATTTTGTATGTAATTTTGGTCATGTTTTATACTATTTCATGACAAGCTATATCAATTCATTTTGTTTATTTACACCTTTTTAATTCTAACAAAAGGGGGGGAGAAAATGTAGTGAAATATATGAATTATTGTATGAAATATTGTAAGAATTATTGTATGAAATATAGTGCACCCATTCAGGGGGATTTGCACCGAGTAATAGAATTTAATTGAGCATCAAACATGCATTTGACCACTTTAATTTTCTTTATTGCATAAGTTTTGAAAGGTATATCACTCAATGTTTTGTCATTATCAAAAAGGGGGAGAATGTTGAACACATACTCTTATATAGCTTAATTTTGATGATGAACATTCTTTACCAACCATGTTTTAAGAATGAGCAAAAACATAAGTGAAACATTAAGATACTAACAATTTATTCTCAAGTATTTTGTGAAATATTTTTCAAACTAATCTTGAGAATAACCTTCATGATGTTTGAAGGAAGAAACTAAGTAAATGCTCAAGAGAATTAAGTATATAATTCAAAAATATACTTAAAAGAAGAAAATAGAAAGTTCATAGTTATTAAAAAAACTTCAGAGTTAACTTTGGAGTTATAATCTAATCTATTCGGAGTCACGAAGTCACAAACTGTGGAATCAACAAAAATTCCTCGGAGCCAAGACAAGCCTTTTAGAGCCACTAGAGCACTTTGGAGATAGACAAAGATAACTTTAGAGTGATTAAATTACTTGAGAGTTACAAACTCACAACCTTAGGAGTCAATTGAAGCACTTTGGAAGTAACGAGCTAACAAACTTCGGAGTTAGTAAAACCCCTCTGAAGTACAAATTAATAACCTTAGAGTCAACAACGGTGCTTCAGAGTCAAGATAAAGTGCTCCAAAGACAATGTCGAGAGTTTTCGGAGTTAACAGGACACTTTTTAGTGAATACAACTCATCAAAGTCAGAAAAGAAATGCGTCAAAGTCACAGGTTAAGCTCTTCAGAGATGGAGAACTCCTTCGAAGTCAATTTCTACTATCCTAACGCTAGCCTTTGCTGTCATATCACTTTGGAGCCTCTGAAACATATCTTCAAAGCATCCGAAGAGAAGGCAATGTGTGAGCTGTGCGAAAAACTTCATACCACTTAAAACTCAAAGGATTTGATGTTGAATCATAGACTCCAAAACCATGCTGAAAAGTATAACGGTCATAAATTTAAACATTTCTTTGCATTAAATGATTCTCAACTACCACAATAGAGAAATTCAGAGGTTTCAATATAAAAAAAGTTAAGTGAGAATGAAGAAGAAAGAGATTACTTGAAAGACAAAAAGAGAGCATTTAGTAAGCTTTTAAAGTTTTCTTCCAAGATTTCAACTCTACTGCAAAGAAGTATTCAAAGCCATCCTTTCAACCACTTCTAGACATTGAATCTTGTTTCTTTATTATTATATTAACTATATTTATTGCTTCTAAACTTCACACAAAATCAGCCTACTAGAGGCATTAATACTTATACACATTTATTTATTTATATTTTTGCAAGTCAAGGACTTGCCTCTATGTAGTGAAAGCAAGTAAGATTCTTGCTTAATATTTATATAAGTTAGTTAGTAAGCTTGGAAACCAACAAGTGTATTAGTTTGATCAAGAGGTTACTGATCAAAGAAGGTGTTGGTGGAACCTAAGTTTAGTAGAAAAGGCTAACTCAGAGAAGTGGAGTAAGAACCCAAGTGAAGAATTGAAGCACTATAAAAATACCAGTCTAAGTGTATTGTGCTATCAGTCTCTTATTTATCTTTGCACTATAATCATTATCTGGCTAAAAATTTTAAAGACTCAATTCACCCCCCTCTTGAGTCACCATTTGAACGAGACCAACAACTAAGTCCATGTATAATAGATGAAGTGGCATAGTTGTGTATACTTCTTTATTTGATTTGAAGGATTCTTTGGCTTGTTTTCCTCTCATGCAAGCATCACACAACTATCATTTATCAAATTTCAGTTCAGGTAAGTCAACTATAAGGTTTTTTCAATATAGTCTTTCTATCATGTCTTTGTTAGCATGTCCTAATCTTCTATACCACAGTAGGGACTCATCGTGACTAACAAGATACTTAGCTGGAATATTAAACCAGTCTACAATATACACATTTTCATGTCTCTTACCTAGAACTACAACTGAGTCATGCTGATCTAGAATAGAACATAGATGAGATTCAAACATAATCTTATAGCCACTGTCACAGAATTGACTAATGCTCAAAAGGTTATATTTTAATCCCTTAACTAAAAGCACATTTGAAATAATAGTAGATTGTGGTTAGCCAACCTTACCAATCCCAATCACTCTATCTTTCCCATTATCTCCGAAGGTTACTATTCCATTGTGTTTCTCTTTTAACTTAGTGAATAGCTCCTTCTCCCATTTCATGTGTCTTGATCAACCACTATCAATGTACCACATGCTGCTTCTTATGGCTCTCAGACACACCTACAACGATAAGGTCAAGCTTTAATTTTTGGTACCCATCTAAGAATAGGTCCAGGGGGGTTAGTGGCAATAAATTTTGGTACCCATTGCTTCTTGGGAGCCACAACTTTAATGCTTAGAGACTAAATAGCATTTACTACATTTGCAGCTCCTTTAGGAATCCAAACTATAGTCTGTTTGGTTTTTTATTTTCTTCCAGAATTATATTTTTGTTTCTTATATTACTGACCACCTTTATTCTTTTGTTTCATTCTAATTAAGGTGGACTTTAAGGTCTATCTAAGGGCATTATTTTCATCGTCAACCAGCTCAAGTTCCTGAATGGTGCATTGATCACTTTTGAGATTTCTATTTTCATCTTTTAATTTGGAACACTTATTGGTTATTTTCAATAGCTCCTTTTTTATCTCCCTATACTTGGCTTTTAGAGCCTTGAAATCAAAATATAAACTTTCTAATTCATCAAAGAAATTTTGATATTCAAGTTCAGAAGTTACTTCATCTTCATGAATTGCCATGAAGCTGATTCCAATGTGATAATCTTCTTGATCTCCTTTTGTTGGTGATAGTTTGCTGAATTGTGCTTCATGATCTTCTCAATTTCACTCATACTTTCATGTAGCATACTTTCTAGTATGTCCCATGTAACAAGTGCTTTCTTTTTCTTGAATTTCTTATTGTTGTTCCTCTTCTTCTTCTTTTCAAAATATGAATTGTATTTTTTTCTATTACTCCCCTTGCTTCTTGTCAAGCTCTTGGCAGTCATAACTCCTGTGACTAGGTTTGC
The DNA here is from genome assembly GCA_036873735.1 of Pouteria campechiana. Classification (NCBI taxonomy): domain Eukaryota; kingdom Viridiplantae; phylum Streptophyta; class Magnoliopsida; order Ericales; family Sapotaceae; genus Pouteria; species Pouteria campechiana. The sequence continues at coordinate 46,478 of JAYJMB010006355.1, read as the reverse complement.
CACAGTTGCAGCAGGGGGGACATGTTTTATTTTATCTTTATTTTTGAAATTTCTAGAATTGCTTCCAGCTTTCTTTCTGAACATAGTTCTGAATTTTCTGCTTATCACTGCCATGTCATCATCATTTTCAATCCACTTGTTGAAGCTTCACCTTGTGAATCATTTTTTTGACTCATCTCTTAGAGCAATGTTTCTCTTTCCTTTTGGCTCTTTTGGAATTGTTAACCCCAAAATATAGAGTGTATGGCAAAAGTTGGAATCCAAATGGTGTGGGGAAAATAAATGGTAGTGCGTGTGCAGAAAATGAAAGGCAATGGAAACACATAAGCACATAATAAAGATACAAGGATTATAGTGGTTTGATCCCCTTTGGCACCTACCTCACTCTCCAAGATTTCTCCAACCTTGGGTTCCACTATCCACTATGGAAACACAACCTAGTTTTTCAAGAGCTTACCAGAAACTCTACAACTGTTGGTTTCCAAGCTGACCAACGAACTTATTGGTTTCTAAGCTCACCAACAAACTTATACAATGACGGTTTTCTCAAGCTCACCACTAACTCATACAATTTGGTTTCTTAAGAGCTAACCAGCAACTCTCCACTGGTTTTATGAGCTAACTAAAAATCTTACAAAGGTGTATAATGAAATGCCTCTAATCTAGGCTAATGGGTACATACAGTTAAAGCATAAATACAAATGATAAAACAATAAGCATTTTATAGTAAATTTGTATTCCCTTAAAGTGGTACTGATGTTACCTTGAAGCTCTTTGATCTTTACAGCACCTTGGACTGAAAACACTTGTGAAATTTGAATGGGTTTCTTGTTGTTTGATTCTTATTTAACTTATAAAACACTCAAGCATCTATTTTCTCTTCAATGGATCTTCTATTTATACATTTCAAAGAACCTTGGGACCATTTGGAAGAAAGCTGTTTGAATATAGTCATTGCAATGCCACTTGGATTTTCAAATGTTTAAAATAGCAATTTTTTACTGTAGCCATTTCACTAGCAGTTACTATAACATGTCAACATAGCAATTGCAAAGACAGCTCTTTGTTCGAAATTATGTCCAAATTTAAATTTCTGAACTGAACTATCTATCCAAAAATTACTGTAGCAGTCACTGTAGAAGACTACTATAGTAGTTTCTGTAGCATTTGGTCCGAAATCTTTGTTCAAAATTAATAGCTATGTCTGAACTTTCTATCCAAAGTTATTATAGCAGTTTACTATAGTAGTCAAGAATAGCTTTGTCCAAGTTAAATTTTGCAATGTCCAAAATCATAGCTTTGTCTGAAGTTAGTTCCACAATGTGCAAAACTTCCGCAATGTCCTTAATCAGTCTAAATCAGTCCAAACTTGATTCTGTGTCTAAATTGATCAGTCCATACTTGGTTCTGTGTCCAAAATGGCTTGCATCTGGAACTTTCTTTCCAACTATAGCAGTTTGTGAAAACAATGTCTTCTCTTCCCTTCTTTTCTTCCTTTGTTTTATAAAATCTTAACAAAAACATCAATAGCTAATTTCAATTCATAAACAAGTTTTGAAAATCATCAAAACTAAACCCTTTGGATCAACAATTGCAATTATTGGCCCCAAAACTTAGGAACCTGCCTATACTAAGTAGGGTGTATAGAAACACACAAGCATGCAGCAAAAAAGACACAAGGATTATATTGGGTTGAGCCCCCCTTGGCACCTACTCCACTCTTCAAGGTTTCCCCAACATTGGGTTCCACTATACCCTGTCAAAACACAACCTAGTTTTCCAAGATCTCACCAAAAATTCTACAACTATTGGTTTCCAAGGTTACCAATGAACTTGTTGGCTTCAAAGCTAACCAACAAACTTATTGGTTTCTAAGCTCACCAACAAACTTATACAATGATGCTTTTCAAAGGCATCCTTAAAAAGCCAAAATTCAAGAAGTTCATTAGAAGCAGAATTCAATCATTTAGAGACACTTTAGAAGTTTGTTAGAAGAAAAACATGACCAATGAAAGTGTTAGATACTAGAATCAACCTTCAGAAGAATCTAAAATGCTCAATCGTGCAAAATTCTATCATTGCCACTAGATCAAAAGTTCAACAAAAGAACCTCAAAAGTTCTGCATTAAGTGCACAATGGTAACTGAAAGGTAGATGAACCTCAGAACTCAAAACTTCTGAATACTTATCACAAAACTTTTGTAGCTGGATAGAAGAAGAAAAGCATGGTGAATCTTTAAATCTTCTTTTTCAAATAGTCGAAAAGCTAGCAAAAATGATCATTGTAACTAAGATATCCTCCACAACTTATAAAAGGAAGATCCAAGCATCTGGGAAAGAAATTTTGAGAAAAAGAGAAATAAAAAAAAGTTTACTCAAGCATTTACTAAAGTCTCTCAAAAACTTCACGTGATCAGCTCCATTGTACTAGATTCTAACAAGCACTCAAAGCAAATCATTCAATAATACTTGGAGTCTAATCTTTATTGCTCTTTAATGCTATATTTATTGTATTTTTATCACTACACTTCGTACACTCTTCCTATCAAAAGGCATTCATTTCTTTATATATTTATTTATTGTTTTCTTATTTGCAAGTAAGGGGCTTGCATCTCATGGTGAATAGCAAGTAGGAAAACTTGCTAAAGTTTATATTAGTTGTTGATGAGCTTTGAAAACCATCTTGTATAAGTTATTAGTGAGCTTTAAAAACCAACATATATAAGTTATTGGTAAGCTTTGAAAACTAACATGTATAAGTTGTTGGTGAGCTTTGAAAACCAACTTGTATAAGTTTATTTGTGATCTTGAAAACCAATAAGTGTTAGTGGAACCTAAGCTCAGCAAAAGAAGCTAACTTAAAGAAGTGGAATAAGTACCAGGTTAAGGGTTGAAGCATTATAAAAACCAATGTCTCAGTGTGCTGTGTGATCTTTCCTATTTTATTTCAGCACTACCTTTAAACTTGGTAAAAAATTTTAAAGTGGATCCGAAGTTAAAATTTTGGACAAACTATTTGTCCAAACATTACTATAGCAGATTATTATAGCATTCACTCTAACTTTCAGTTCAAAATCTTTGTCTAAAGTTAATAGATGTGCCCAAACTTTCTGTTCGAAGTTACTGTAGATGTTTACTATAGCAGTCATGAATAACTTTGTTCAAAGTTAAATTTTGCAATGTCTAAAATCATGGCTTTATCTGAACTTAGTTCCTCAATGTCCGAAATCAATCTAAGTCAGTCCTAACTTGGTTTTGGATCCAAAATGGCTTGTGTCTAAAATTTTTTGTTCAGAGTTACTATAGCTACTATTATAGCAATTCATAAATATAGCATCTTTTATTCCTCTATTTTATAAGATTTTAACAAAACATCATTAGCTAAATTCAAGTCATAAACAAGTTTTGTAAATTATCAAAACCCAAACCCTTTGGATCAACAATCTCCCCATTTTTTATGATAATAAAACTTGATGACTTGCAATAATAAAACAATGCTAATGAACTAATGTAAACTCCCCCTAAGTAACTTCTACAATAAGCATAGGGAAATTTGATTCATTGCAACCCACTATGCTAAGATTGGTCCACATTCAAAAAAATTTAAAAGTTTAATTTCTACTTCTTTTCCCCCTTTAAATCATTTTCTCTTAAATGCAGCAAGTCTCAACATTCTCCCCCTTTTTGTATAATCAAAAAGGTTTAGGGGAGGAGAAATTTTCAATAATTTTTGGTATGAGGGATTGAACTATTCTCCCCTACAATGCATAATCCTAAACTTCATTTTCCTTCTCCCCCTATCACACATAATCTAAAAGCTTTATTTCTCATATTCAAACCAGAGTTCATCTAGCTCTTAATAGTAAATAAACCCATAATAATGATTATAGGATGTCTGAGTAGGATTGGAATTCCTATTCTCGGCCTTAAACTATGAAGTTTCCCAAACAGGCCTAACTTATGCCTTAGGACTATAATGACATTAAGTTAATTTTACTTTGTTCCAAGTAATACATGATTGACATTAAGGCTTATCTTGCACACCCAAATCCAAGATGGCTCTCTTATGAGAGATAAAGTGATGAATAATGATTTGCAATGTAATGCATAAAATGGGGAATGAAATACAATACCTTTACCTACCTAGCTACCTTAAACATATTTATATTTCTATTTACCACGGTTGATGAGCTACTTCTTCTCCTATTATGGCTACAATTGGAAGGAAATTATATATAAATGAACTTCCTCTTCTTCTATATTTTCTTTTACATTTTCTTCTTCTTCTTCACATGTACATTGTTCTACTGAATTTACAATCTTCTTCTTTTTCTTCTTCTTTAATAAACTTCTAATCTTCGTAGAGAGTGTTTTTACAAATTCTACATCATCATCCTCCCCCTCACTATATGAAGAATCTGCACTTCTATTGTAATAAACTATCTTCACCTTCTTTCCTTCCTTCTCATTCTTCAAAACTTCATGGGTCATTAATGACCCCATTAGTTTTGAAGCTACGAGCTTATTCAAATCTTTGGCCTTTCAATTACTGTCACTTTTAGCATCCAATATGTAGGAAGAGACCTTAGAATCTTTTTAACTTGCTATGAATAAGAAATCACATAGCCTAAACTTCTTAGGCTAATAGTGAGTCTTATAAATCTTGAAAATATATCTGAAATAGACTCATTCCTAAACATGCAGAAACTATCATACTCTTGGACAAGTAAATGTAACGCCCTACCTTCAGGGCATTACTGTAGGGCAGTATCACGAGGAACTTTGGACGGAGTCTCTCCTATATTTTCCATTTCCAACCTATGCAATCCATAATCCTGTATATTCATGCATATCAAAATCAGCATAAACAACCATCATACACCTACAGCTACCTAGGATCGATAGCCGCATTGTGATGGAGTCAATCAGATGCAATTATCCTGTTATAATGATCTGCCAAACACAATTAAATTACATATTCATACCCAACACATACTCAAACTTATAATATCCAATTGACATACACATCATAAAATATCAAAAGGGGAAAGTTTTCATTTTTATTAGTGGATGCATAACGGAAACAACTTATAGTCTATCCCAATCCTGAGACCCAACCCCACATTGGGCTCCATCTTCAAGCATGTCAACTAATAAACCAAAATTTAAACAAGGTGAGTTTGAGTAACTTAGTAAGCAAGTATACGATTAACTACTAATTAAATAATAAAGTAATGCAATCATAAGATATTTCCATGCATAAACAAGTTCACAACATACAGTGTCTCGAAATAATGCAATAATGAACCTTTACTATTCTCAAATTAGCATCATCTCCAATCATCTCAGGTCAGTCACATATACTAGGCCATCCAAGCCTCCATGCCATCCTGGCGTAATCATATCCGGCCATATGGCCTCCATGCCTTTCGGGCATATCATGTCTGGCCATACAAGTCCTAACGCCATTCCACTGTATCATATCTAGCCATCCAAGCCACCAAGCCAACCAGGCATATTACATCCGGCCATACAGGTCACCATGCCAACTAGGCATATCACATTTGACCATGTAGGCCACCATGCCAACTAGGCGTATCATATCTAGCCATACAGGACACCACACCAACTTGGCGTATCATAACCGTAATCATGTCATCCCAGGACAATCCTTTTCTACAGAAACTAAACCACTTATATAACATTCTATCCTTTTTATATTTCATTTTCATGTCTTTACAACTTCCAAATAATGTCTTTGATTTTCCATGAAACCTTTTTCCAAAGTCCTAAAGAAATATCTTATTTAAATAGCAAAAAGAATAATTTTACCGAGTTACTATAGCTGAGTCACGGCTCAAGAATTTCTTACTCGACGTTCCCTCACATGGTTTTCTTGAGCCGTGGCTCAAAATTTTCCCCTCACATGGCTTTTCCTGAGCCGCAGCTTAGCATTTTGCTGCCCCAAATTTTTTAACTTGTTCATTCTATTCTTTACTCCATCATTTAGCATATTAAACCATTTATTTTAAGCCTTGATTTACTTTGTTTTCATACCATAATCACCATTCATTACATCCACAGATTATTGTATTCATTTAAATACCAAATACTCAAGTATCTAATGCAACACACAATCTAAAACTTATCATGGAACATAATGAATGCTCATGCCAAACATGCTGCTAATTAGGCATACATATTTGATTATCAAATCAATACAAAAGAGATCAATAGTTTCTTCTCAATCTTCAACAACCCAAATACTCATTCAGTCATATCATATTGAATGTACATGATGGCCATTACATAGCAACCACATTAAAATGCCCAAAATACATGATTAAGAAGATGGTTAAGTAAATTCAATACCAAATCATAGAAAATAAAACCTGCTTACCTATTTATGAAGAATCACATCCTCTTTAACCTTAGTCTCTAGAATACCCAGTCCAACATAACGATCCTCAAATCCTATATGTAGTATACAAGTTCTATAAGCATTTGCATCCAATTAAACTTCAAAAAACATCATTAATTGCAACCTTATCTTAAATCCCTCAATCAACCCTTTCTAGGGTTACCCACTTTCTCCATTTAAATCCCAATTAAGGGACCATTAATGGTTTCATAACAAGGGTTAATAGTACTACACGCTTCTTGATGTCATTTCAGTGAACATGTGATATGCAACTTTCAGATTTCATGTTTCTAGTCACACAATATGGGGTTTCTTTCCCAAACAACAAATAAACATGTTTTAAAATGAATTCTATCTTAATTAATGATCATATCACCCATTTCACCAATAAATTCTCATTTCCCCCAATTTCCAACCCAACCACTTCCATTTCTTCATAAACCATGCCCCATAAGTCTTCAGAGATTTCACATAGTAAAAATTATGTATATATGAAAGAATCACTTACTTGCTAATTTTCCTTGATCTATTTCCATAAAAACTTGTCATAGGGTGATTTTCCCAATTTCCTTTCCTTTACCCTGCTCGAATGGGCTCAACTTCTCATTTTCCACATACCAGACTGGTGTAGCACGCTTTGTCATCAATTTCCTCAACTCAAATTGGCAAAATCCACAAAAAACTAGAATTTCCCAAACTTGGGGACTTGAGGGAGAAGGTTGAAACATGAATGGGGGTTTCGAATGCTAGTGGAGCATTATATCTTACTCCACTTGCAGTGCTTCCGCGATGCACTGTAATACATGTATATGCAACCCAACTTACTCCACGTTTTGCAACCTTTTCAACATTATTCTATCCCAATAACCATAAGGCACATATCATTAGTCATGCTTTTCATTATTTTATTGATTTATCTTGTTAATTTCTACTCATTTTCAATAACATACATGCTCTATTCATTTGCAATTAAAAAAATAAATTTCCCCATCCCTCAAAATTTTAGGGCATCACATTCCACCCCCTTATGCAAAGTTTTGACCTCAAAAATTAAATGAATAGATAAGGATATTTAGCTCATATCATATCTTCAAGTTCGCAAGTTGCTTCTTCTTCCATATGATGGCTCCATTGTACTTTCACAAGGCAGAATACCTTATTCCATAATTGTTTTTCTTTACTGTCCAAGATACAAATCATCTACTCTATATATTGCAAGTTTTCATTCTCTTGAATTTCTTCTAGTGGCAATATATAAGAAGGATATGGCTCATACTTCCTCAAAGATGACACATGAAATACATCATAAAATCCACTCAAGGATGGTGGTAATGCAATACCATAGTCTACTTTACTAATCCATTCTAAAATCTCATAAAGATGGATATATCTCAAGCTTAACTTTCCTTTGGTGCCAAATCATACTACACCCTTCATCAGAGACACTTTCAAGAAAACCTTGTCCCTTGCTTGAAATTTTAAGTCATGCCTTAGTATATCCGCATAACTTTTCTAGCCTGATTGTGCAATTTGAATCTTTTCTTCTATTTGGGCCACCTTCTCAACTGTATCTGCAATCATCTATGACCCTACTAAGGCATGCTTTAGTCCAATACAATGTAGATTTGCACTTACCCCCGTAGAGTGCTTCAAAAGGAGCCATCTAAATACTAGAATGGTAATTGTTGTTATAAGCAAACTCAATCAGAGTTAAATACTAGCTCCAATCCTTGCCCACTCAAGGACACATGCCCTAAGCATGTCTTCTAACTGCTAATTCACCCTTTTAGTCTGTCTATCGACCTAAGGATTCTAAGTACTACTGAAATCAAGACGTGTCCCCATTGCTTTATGCAATACTTTTCAAAATTTAGAAGTAAACATCGATCCCCGATCTAAAATAATAACTTTGGGTATACCATGTAGTCTTACAATTTCTTTTTGATAAATCCATGCATACTTTTTAGTAGTAAAAGTAGTTTTAACTGGAATAAAATGACCTACCTTTGTCAATCTGTCTACAATCACCCAAATACTCAAATCCTATTGTTGTTTTTGGTAAACCTATAATGAAATCCATAGTAGTATTTGCCCACTTTCATTTAGGAATTTCAATTAAAACACTCCATTTTTGGTGCTCTGCCTTCACTCTCTGACATATCAAACACTTAGCCTATACTTAGCTATATCACTTTTTATTCTAGTCTACCATTACTAAGATTTTAAGTCATGTTACATCTTAGTACTACTAGAATGAATGGTGTAAGGTGAATAATGGGCTTTTGCTAATACTTTCTATATCATAGCAATTCCCTTAGGAAGTACTATCCAATTACGATATCTCAAAATACCCTCTATACTCAATAGAAAATCAGGTTGTTCATTCCTCTGGGCCTTATCCTTTAGTTTCTAGAATTCCTCCTCTATACTGTCTTCTTGGGCTAGCTGGATTTCATCCAGTAAGGTTGGCTGGATACTTAACTAACACATTTGGGCTACTATTCTTCTCATTCCCATATGCAAGTCCAAATGTCTCAATTCTTCAAATAACTCTATCTTTTGAGTGAGCATGCATGTCATACTACTCCCCAATTTTCTACTCTGAGCATCAGCCATTGCATTAGCCTTTCCTGGATGATAATTTATATTCAAATCATAATTCTCCATTAATTTCAACCACCGTCTCTGTCTCATATTTAGTTCTTTGTGGGTAAAAATGTACTTTAAAATTTTATGATTAGTATACACATGACATTTCTCCCCATAGGATAATGTCTTCACATTTTCAAGGCAAAGACCACTGCTACTAATTCCAAATCATGAGTTGGATAATTACGCTCATGTGGCCTTAACTGTTGGGATGCATAAGTAATCACATTTCCATTCTGCATTAGTACACAGCTCAATCCTTTCTTAGATGCATCACTATAAATCGCAAATTCGCCCCTTCCAGATGGTACAATAAGAATCAACCTAATTCCTGAAAGGCTTCTTCACACTACTCATTCCATTCAAACGGAACTCCTTTTCAAGTTAATTGAGTCAAAGACATAGCAATCATGGAGAATCCTTCAATGAATCTCCTATAATATCCAGCTAACCCAAGAAAACTCCTAACTTCCATCACTGTAGTTGGTCTGGGCTAATTGACCATGGCTTCTATCTTATGGGGATCTACTGAGATACCATTACCTAAGACCACATGCCCTAAGAAAATGACACTCTTCATCAAAAAAATCATATTTCTTTAATTTAGCATATAGTTTCTCTTCTCTGAACCTTTGAAGTGCCATTCTCAAATGAGATTTATGCTCCACTAGACTTTTGGAATATATCAAAATCTCGTCAACAAACACAATTACGAAGCGATCCAAAGAGGGTTTAAACACCCTATTCATTAAATCCATGAAAATCGTAAGAGCATTAGTCAACCCAAATGGCATTACTAGAAATTCGTAATGCCCTTATTGAGTTCAAAAAGTAGTCTTATGTACATTTGTCAATTTCACTCTCATCTGATGGTATCCGAACTGCAAGTCAATTTTTGAGAAAACTATAGCTCCTTTCAATTGATCCAACAGATCATTGATACGGAGCAATGGATACTTGTTTTTGATAGTCATCTTATTCAATTCTCTACAATCAATGCAAAATTGCAGGCTTCCATCTTTCTTTGTTACAAACAATACTGGCACACCCTATGGTGACACACTAGGCTAGATAAATCCCTTGGCCATTAACTCGTGTAATTATACTTTCAATTTTGCCAACTCCACTGGTGTCGTTCTATACGAAGCTTTAGATGTTGGCTTTGCTCCTGGTTGAAAATCAATATTAAACTCCACTTCTTGTTCTGGGGGCAATCCAAACAATTCCCCTGGAAATACATCTATGAAGTCTCTTACTACAGGTATTTCTTCTAATGATTGATGTTCAGAAAAAGCAACTATATTGGATACCAAATAGGCATCACACCCCTTTCACACTAGGCTATAGGCTCTCATAGCCAATACCAGTTTAGGCACTTCACCTTTAGGCAAACTCTTAAAGATAATTTCCACCTCATTAGGGGCTTTTAGAATAATTTGTTTAGTTTTATAATCAATTTTAGCTTTATACTTGGATAGCTAATCCATGCCCAATACAAATCTAATCCTTCCATATTCAACACAGTTAAATCAGAAAAAACACATTTAAATCAGAAAAAAAAACTATCTACTCTCAATTACTATAGGAATGTTATAACATGACTCAGAAGCTGTGCTAAGTGCTTTCAATGGAGTAGACTCTTCTATCATATGATATATAGGAGATTTAAATAATCTTGTTCTCTCCACAAATGTAACAAACACAAATGATTGAGATGCACCCAAATCAAATAATACATATCCCATGTAATCACAGATGAAAAGATTACCCATGACCACATGATCCATAGCCTGAGCTTCTTAGGCATTAAAAGCTTGTACTACTATAGTCATTTGAGGCCTCTGCTCCCCCTGCTGATGTCCAAGAGCTGTATTCATTCCATGGCCTCTACCCCTTGTCTAAAACCCACCACCTGTAGGCTATGGCGGTGCTTGAGAGGCTACACTCTCACTCCTCCCCTATAAGGAAGGACAATCTCTCCGCATATAACTGAGTTCACCACACAGAAAATAAGTGAATGGTCTCCTTCGTACTGATTCCTATGTCGGCTCAGACAGTAGACTTTGTTCTCTAATCTTCCTTGGGACTGATCTAGTTTGTCGTTCGCCCATCCTTCTAGGCAAAAGTGGACATTCAAACCTCAAATATCCTGATTGTTTACAATTAAAGCAAACCTTCTTCAAAGGTGCACTACTCCCCTACTCAGTTCAGGACCTCTTCTACATACCGGATCACTATCTCTGGCACTCTTCCTTTCTTGTAGTTGAGTCTGTTCTTCTTCCTCCCTTTCTACTATACGAGCATGTTCCAAAATATCTTCATAATTTTTTAGCATTAATAATGTCACATCCCTTTAGATTATCAATCTTAGTCCTTCTTGGAATTTTAGGGCTATCTCCACTGAATCTATCTATGCCCATGGTACAAATTTTGCCAATGATCTGAAGTGTTCATCATATTCTTTGATAATCTTTTTACCTTGTATCAAGGTCATGAATTTTGTGGCCTACCTAGCCCTTTGACTGGCTGGCACATAGCGGTGGACTATTCTTTCTTTGAACTCTGCCCAGGACAAGCCCGCTTCATCCTCGTGGATAGCCAACTCTTCGTGTTCTACTAACGTTTAGCATCACCTTCTAGTTGGTTGACCGCATAAAGAACTTTGTGTTCCTCAGGGCATTGCATATATTTAAATACTTTCTCCATCTTGGAGATTCATTCATCAATTATATGATAATCCTTCTACCCTTTAAAAATAGGGGGTTTCACATTATAGAAGGCTTTTATATTTAACTTTGTCCCAAGCTGCTCTTGGAATGCTTGCCCTGCTTCTCTTACATGTTCTCTCATATTCTGTCACATCATCTATTCTGTCAACCGCACTGATTCCCCTACTTATTTTGTTGTGCTTGTAACAATTTCTGAAGAGTTTAGGTTATCATGACCATAAAACTTCTCAATTTTGTTGCCACCTCTAGTGCTAGTGGGGCAATCCCACTACCCCGACATATCCAGCCTATCTGCTTCCATGGCAACTTGCCCCACATCCTCTGGCTTAATGTCCACTTCATTATTTGCATCATTCGATGTTGGTCTAAAGCCACCGCCTTGTTCAAGCTATTCCTCCACCCTTGGGGCTTCTAACTGAGCCTCTTTGATAATAACACCCATAACTCGAGTACGAGCAAGTTGCCTTAGAGGCTTGTCTTCCACCATAGGGGCTTTTCCTTTATCTTTTTTTTCTTAGTACCATACTGCATAGTTTACTATTATAAAATCATATATTCATATACAACTATGAAATCAAGTCAACACATCAAATTAAGGTTTACAATACCATTATATAAACTAATGGTTCCCCCATGTTCCTATAGTATAGTTAATTCACACTAAGCATGTCATGTATTTTCTGATATAATCACCCTTAACCATCACATTTATGGGACTTCTCTCAATCACCATTCAGTATCAAGCAATCACTTTCGCTTTGATACCACTCTCTAACACCCCACCTTCAGAGCATTACTATAGGGCAATATCATGAGGAACTCTGGATGTAGTCACCCCTCTACTGTCCATTTCTAACTTGTGCAATCCATCATATTGTATATTCATGCATAACAAAATCAACATAAACAACCATCATAGACCCGCAACTGCCTAGGATCGATAGTCGCATTACGATGGAGGTAGTCAGATCAATCATCCTGTTATAATGACATGCCAAGCACAAGTAAATTACAAATTCATACCTAACACATACGCAAACTTATAATTTTCAATTCACATACACATCACAAAATATCAGAGGGAGGAATTTTCCATTTTTCTATTGGCGGATGCACAATGGACATGACTCATAGTCCATCTTCATCTTGAGTCCCAACCCCACGTTGGACTCCATCTTCAGGCATGTCATTGAAAAATCAAAATTTAAATAGGGTGAGTTTGAGTAACTTAGTAAGCAGGTATATGATTAAATACTAATTAAACAACAAAGTAATACAATCATAAGATATTTCCATGCATAAAAAGGTCACAACATATAGAGTCTTGAAAAATGCAATAATGAACCTTTACTATTCTCAAATTAGCATCATCTTCGATCATCTCAGGTAAGTCACATGTACTAGGCCATCTAGGCCTCCATATCATCCTCGCATATTCATATCAGGCCATAAAGCCTCCATGGCATTCAAGCATATCACATGTAACCATAAATGTCCTAACACCATTTCGATGTATCATATTTGACCAACCAAGCCACTATGCCAACCAGGCGTATTACATTTGACCATGTAGACCACCATGCCAACAAAGCATATCACATCCGGCCTTACAGGCCACCAAGCCAACTAGGTGTATCATATCCAGCCATACAGGCCACTATGCTAACTAGGTGTATCATATCCCGCCACATAGGCTGCAACGCTAACCAAGCGTATCATAAACATAACCATACCATCCCGCGACAATCCTTTTCTACAGAAACCAAACCACTTATATAACATTCTATCCTTTTATATTTCATTTTCATGTCTTTACAACTTGAAAATAATGTCTTTGGTTTTCCATGAAATCTTTTTCCAAAGTCCTAAAGAAATATCTTATTTAAATAGCAAAAAAAAAAATTATCGAGTTACTGTAGTTGAATTGCGGCTTAGGAATTCCCTACCCGGTGTTCCCTCACAAGGCTGTTCCTGAGCCACAGTTTAGAATTTTTCCCTCACATGGTTTTTCCTAAGCCGCAACTCTAAATTCCTGAGCTGCAACTCAGAAATTACCTACCCCAATTTTCATCATCTTGTTTTTCTGAGTCGCAGCTCAACATTCTGCTACCCCAAATTTTTTAACCTGTTCATTCTATTCTTTACTCCATCACTTAGCATATTAAACCATTTATTTTAACCCTTAATTTACCATATTTTCATACTATAATCACCATTCATTACATCCATAGATAATAGTATTCATTTAAATACCAAATACCCAAGTATCCAATGCAACACATAATCTAAAACTTATCATGGAACATAATGAATGCTCATGCCAACATGCTGCTACTTAGGCATACACATTTGATTATCAAATCAATACAAAAGAGATCAATAGTTTCTTCTAAATCTTCTACAACCCAAATACTCATATCATATTTAACATATATGATGGCCATTACATACCAACCACATTAAAATGCCTAAAATACATGATTAAGAAGATGGTTAAGTAAATTCAATACCAAATCATAGAAAACAAAACCTGTTTACCCATTTGTGAAGAATCACACCCTCTTTAACCATAGACTCTAGAATAACTAGCCCAACGTAATGATCCTCAAATCCTATATGTAGTATACAAGTTCTATAAGCATTTGCATCCAGTTAAACTTCAGAAAACATCATTAATTGCAACCTTATCTCAAATCCCTCAATCAACCCTTTCTAGGGTTACCCACTTTCTCCATTTAAATCCCAATTAAGGGACCATTAATGGTTTCATAACAAGGGTTAATAGTACTACACCTTTCTTAATGTCATTTTAGCGAACATGTGATATGCAACTTTCAGATTTCATATTTCTAGTCACACACAGTATGGAGTTTTTCCCAAATGACAAATAAACATGTTTTAACATGAATTCTATCTTAATTAATGATCATATCACCCTAACTAACCCATAAATTCTCATTTCCTCGAATTTCCAATCCAACCACTTCCATTTTGTCATAACTCATGCCCCATAAGTCCAAATTCGGAGATTTCACACAGTAAAACTTATATATGTATGAGAGAATCACTTGCTAATTTCCTTGACTGGCTTCCACAAAAACTTATCATCGGGTGATTTTCCCAATTTCCTTTTTCTTTCCCCTACTCAAATGGGCTCAACTTCTCATTTTCCACATACCAAACAGGTGTAACACTCTTTACCATCGATTTCTCCAACTCAAATTGGTGAAATCTGCAAAAACATAAACTTTAAGCTTGGGGATGTAAGGGAGAGGGCTGGAACATGAAGGGGGTTTGTAATGGCTAGTGGAGCATTATATCTTACTCCACTGGTAGTGCTCCGATGATGCACAGTAATACATGTATATGCGACCTAATTTGCTCCACTTTTTGCAGCTTTTTCAATATCATTCTATCCCAATAACCATAAGATACATATC
Organism: Pouteria campechiana; assembly: GCA_036873735.1. Classification (NCBI taxonomy): domain Eukaryota; kingdom Viridiplantae; phylum Streptophyta; class Magnoliopsida; order Ericales; family Sapotaceae; genus Pouteria; species Pouteria campechiana. The sequence goes on along the minus strand of JAYJMB010006355.1, from coordinate 31,239 downwards.
AGTAGTCATGTTTGTCATGATTTTATTGATTTATCTTATTAATTACTTCTCAATTTCAATAACATACACGCTCTATTCATTCGCAATTAAAGAAACAAATTTCCCCATAACTAAAAATTTTAGGGCATCATAATAAACTAATCCTAACTTCTCTAACCTGACTTGTCCCATCATAAATTGCTTGCAAATGGTTCCAAATCTCCCTAGTAGTTCACATGAGGATATTTTCTCAAATTCAAATGGAGAGAGAGCATAAAATAGAGCATTTTTGGCTTTGGCATGTAACTAAACAACTTTAATGTTCTGTTTAGTTCATTTACTCTCCTTTGAATTGGAGAGCACCACTCCTTCTTCTACTATATTTCATAACTTATAACTATTGGTAATTAAAAGGTTTCTTCATCCTCATTTCCTAATAGTTATAGTGCTCCCCATCAAAGTATGAAGGTCTAATGTCTAATGACCCTCCTTAATTCCACCAAAACTGTTTATCATATGGGATCACACTAAGGTAGAAATAAAAATACGAATCCCAATATATGTGCCCTACTCTAATACCAATTATTGGCCCCAAAATGTAGGGTTTATGGCAAAGTTGGAATCTAAATTGTGTGGTAAGAACAAATGGTTATGCAAGTGTAGAAAATGAAAGGCAATGAAAATACACTAACACATAGCAATAAAGACATAAGGATTATAGTTGTTTAGGCTTCCTTGGCACCTGCTCCACTCTCCAAAGTTTTTACAACCTTGGTTCCACTATCCACTATGGAAACACAAACCAGTTTTTACAAAAGCTCACCAAAAACTCTACAACTATTGGTTTCGAAGCTGACCAATGAACTTATTGGTTTCCAAGGTCACTAATGAACTTATGCAATGATGGCTTTCTCAAGCTTACCACCAACTCATACAATCTAGTTTCTCAAGAGCTAATTAGCAACTCCTCAATCTAGTTTCCTAGAGCTAACTAGAAACTCTTACAAATGTGTATAATAAAATGCCTCTAATCTAGGCTAATGGGTAGACACAATTAAAGCATAAATACAAATGATAAAATAATAAACACTTTATAGTAAATTTTAAACTCCCTTGAAGTGGTATTGATGTCGTCTTGAAGCTCTTTAATCTTGACAACACTTTGGAGTGAAAACACTTATGAAACTTGAATGAGTTTCTTATATTTGATTCTTATTTAGCTTATGGAATCCTCAAGCATTTATTTTCTCTTCAATGAATCTTCTATTTATACATTTCAATGACCATTGGGACCATTTGGAAGAAGACCATTTGAATATAGCCATTGCAATGCCACTTGGATTTTTAAACATTTAAAACAATAATTTTTATTATAGCAATTTTACTGCAGCAGATCACTACAGCACTCGTGAAGACAGCACTTTGTTCGAAACTGTGTCCTAAGTTAAATTTTTAGAATGAATTGTCTATCTGAAAATTACTATAGCTGATTACTGTAGTAGTCATTGTAGCATTCAATCTGAAATCTCTAGCTGAAGTTAATAGCTGTGTCCAAACTGTCTATCCGAAGCTACTATAGCAATTTACCTTAGCAGTTGTGAATAGCTTTGTCCAAAGTTAAATTTTGTAATGTCTGAAATCAAGGCTTTTTCCAAAGTTATCTCCACAATGTCTGAAACTTTCGCAATGTCTAAAATCAATCCAAGTCAATCCAAACTTAGTTCTGTGTCCAAAATGACTTGCGTTCAGAACTTTATATCTGAAGTTACTATAGCAGTGATGAGCTTATAATATACCATATTTTAATGACTAAATTTACATATTGTGTAACTTTATTTAACATGATTTTAGTGGTTCATAACTAGATTTGATGAAATATTACACTTGATGAAGTTATTTGGTTTTTTAGGTAACACATCATGTCAAAAAAAGCTGAATGTGAAGTAGCACCACTTTAATTCCATTTCTGGTATTAATGTAGACTGATATAGGACAAGTGGTCAACATAAAAGTTAAAGCCCCTAAATTTATCTTTCCAAAAAATCAAGAATCATCCAATTTTAAGATTATATGAGGAGGTTAAGGATGAAAAAGTGAATACCTCACCAGGTGGACAACAAGTTGGTGCCACTGGCTCTAGTTTGAGGCACTTTTATGTACATTTATAGGCATATTTAGCTCAAGTTATTGACATAAAAGTTGTAGATCTTGAATTATCTGACCAATCCAAAAAGAATTATGAGATGCTGATTTCATACGAGGAAGTTATGGTCAAAAAAGTTGAAATGTCTCTTGTGGATATCAAACCAGAGCTACCAGCACCCAACTCCACCTAGCCACCACCCACCGGATACCAAGTGGTGCCAGCGGTGCTGGATTCCTTCCATTATCATTTGAATTATGTTTTAGTTATGTCAATTTCCTACTTTAAGTATTTTTGGGGAAGTTTTTGGGCTATTCGGAGGGGAGTCTTTTGGAGAGTTTTCAGATAGAGTTTAGGGTTTTCTTAGAGGCTACTCTAAGGAGATTTTGAGGAGCAAAGAAGGAGATTCAAGAAGAGCAAAGGCAATTCAAGAAGGCTAATTACAGTATTATGTTCATTATAAAAGGAGTATTTTTTATTTTCTTCATGAACTAATTCCTTCTTTATAGGGTGAAGATGTAGCCCTTTTTGATGAACCTTGTTATTTAGATTATTGATTATTTAATGCAAGTTTGTGTTTATATCCATGGGTTTTATTTCAATCTTTTGATTTGTGTGACTGCTTGATCACCAATTTCATAAATCTTATTGATTGTTTATGTATGGTTAAGGTGCACACCTAACGCACAACCATGAGCTTCCTTGAATGAGAAAAGTAGAAGGTTAAGACACACACCTAACGCACAACCATTCTACTTGGTTCATAGTTCTTGATCGTAATGGGTTTGAACCTCAATTATGCTACACACCGTAAGCAATTGGAATAAGTGAAATCTTTTGATTTAAACTCGCACACCAAATGATAATAATCATATCATAGAAAGAATGAACCCAAGCAAGCATTGAATCTAATATCCAAGTAGAAAGGGGTGTCATTAAGCGGTGAAATCTGAACCCTAGACCTTTGCCACTTGTAATCTATCCTATATCATTCTATAGCCCTAGATTTTTAATTATCTTTTTAGTTTATTATTCTTATTAGTTCAAACCAACAATCCATCTTTTCAAAGTTATTTTTAACTAGTAACTTAATTTAATTAAACTAGTTTGTCATTCTCTGTGGGATCGACCCTTGCTCATGCACATTGTACTGCTATACACTTGTGCACTTGCGAGATATTATAATCTGAACCAACAAGTTTTGGGTACTATTGCGGGGAATGGTTTCTAATTGATTTAATTAGGTTTAGTTATAATTTTTATTTTTTTTATATATAATGGTATAGAAAGTTTTTGACTTCTTCTTTCTTTGGTTTTGCTGAGCTATGAATGTAAGAAACAAGAATTGGAAGGAGAACACTTTGAAGGACTTAATTCAGAGCTTGCCGAGTAGATGGAGAGGATGTGGCCCTTGAGTTTTGCAGAATTCTCAAGACAAGCTAATGCGAAGAATTTCTACAACCAACCACTCCATGATGGTCCATATCATGGTTGGAGTAGTCATTCTAATTTTTTATGAAACATTGATCATAATCAGATTCAAGTTGGGACTTATTTTCGACCAAAGAAGCCTAATCTAGAAGAGACATTGCAAAGTTTTATCTAAGCAACCCAAACTTAGTCCCAAAATGCTGAAATAAAGTTCCAAAATACTGAATCAAGTTTTGATAACATAGAGATAACCATGAAAAAGATGGAGATTTAGTTGGAGCGAATTATAAAGGCTGTGCAGAGTGACACATATAGAAAGCTATCAAGTCACCCCAAGTAAGTGAAAACAATCACAATAATTTGAGGTAGTAAGGTAATAGATGATAAAGTTGGTAATGTGATTAATGATTCTAATATTTTTGTTGATGATGAGGAGAAGGTGACTGCTAGGAGTGTTGTGTTCTCAATTCTTAATCCTCCATTCAACTACAAGCCGCCATCACCTTATAATCCACTTATCCCTTTTCCTGGGCGTTTGATGCTAAACAAAGCTATTAAAAAAACCTTATCATGGCAATGAGCAAATTCTGGTTTTAGATGTTTTTCTACAAGACAAATCATGTGAGATTTCTAGAAATCTTAATGAAGGCTCAGGAAAGGAGGAGATCAAAGAAAAATCTGAAATGGAACAATTGCCTCATTTTTTTAGGTATGCATCTGTAGGCAATGATTTATGCTTTTCAATGATTATTTTTTCATCTTTTATAGGTATTGAAAAGGAAAAGTCAATGCAGCTTCAAGATCATATTGTGAAGTTTGATATTTTCAAGGAGATGGAGCTATCCAATGATAACAAGAGTGGCTCCAAGTTAAAAGGAGTGGATAGAAGCACTAAGACATTTTTAAGAGAGCCCTTAAACACAGTTAAAGTAGCACAAGTTGAAAGTGATAAATTAGATGATGTTGCTTCATTCAACCATATTTTGGGAGCACTATCATTTTCTAAGGCATTACCAAGCTTCACGAAGCTAGAACATCAAAAAGCCAAATTTCAATTCAAAGATGGAAGGCCATAATCGGGCTGAGACTTTAAATCAAGCACTTCTTGGGAGGCAACCCAACCTTTTTCTGAATTTTCTTTATTTTCTTATCATTTAGCTTAGTGTTTGCTTGTTATCTTTACTATTAGGATAGATTATTTTTAATTTCTGGTTACTGTGTGTTATAGAAGGAGAAATTCTAATTTTAGAGGATTGCAGATGCTCTTCCAAGTGTTAAAATGATGTCAAGCTATCTCCAGAAGAAGAGGATAGGAATGCACTTCATTCAGGAAAGCCCTTGATCTTAAACTTCTTTCATTCAGTGCATTCAATTTTCGATAATTTTTTTCAAATTTAGGTATAATTTTGATGAGCTATAATTTTGAAAACTTAGCTAAGAAAATCCAAGAGCAATTGTGCTAACATGCTACAACTGAATTGGTTAGAGTGATGATTCTCTCTTAATGATTAGTAACATATGCTGATTTTTTATTATCATTGCACATGATTTAGAAAGAATAATAGACACTACCTTATGATTCAATGATTCTTATGATAAGTCATTTCTTTTTCATGACTAATGAAAATTTTTTGAGCACATTATGTTATGATCATGTGAAGCGTATGTTTAATAGTTGATGATTTTGTAAATTCAGTGACATATTTTGATTGACACAAGCATGTTAGAACTTGTTTGATTATCCTTCAAGATGAAATCCTAAAAAGCATATTTTTTTGGAAGTGATTTAGGCATTCTTTGATCAGATTAAGCCTTTCAATCTAACTTAGTACATTCATTGTCACTAGTGTCCCCATTGAGCTTAATTAAGGAATGGTATGTGAAAAGTATGTGAAAAACTACCATTCAAATTTTCTTGTTTAGCCTCATTATCCAGACCTATTTAGCCTGAAAAACTATATTTTACCTATTAAGAAACATATTCTTTGCTCATGGTTGTTTGATATGTATGAATGAAGCAAAATAAGATAAGTTTGAGGGTGTAAAAAAGAAGTATGCCATGATAAAGAAAAAGAAAAAGGAAAAGGGACAAAAGAAAAAGGTTAAGTAAGGAAATATATTTTAATTAGGGGGATCACATTTCATAAACTCAAAAGAAAACAATTTTAGGGATGTGATAGTAATACAGCTCATAATTGGAGAGATCACATCCCAATGAAATTGATAGAAAATAAGTTTGGGGGTATGATAGTAATAATGCCCATAATAATAATCAAGTAGAGAAAACCCCAAATAAAAAGTTAAGAGGGTGAACATTCATGTGCAATTCAGTTATGATCTCTTACTTTATGAGTCCTTACTTCTTTTCTTTATTAGCCAAACTCAAGGCCCCATTACAAGCTTAACAAAGATCTCTTGATCCAAGCTAACATATTTATCGACATTAATGGAGATGAATTATGAAAAGTAAGCATATGATGTGTTTTGTGAAGGTCATTAGAATCATTAGTTTAAACATTATTAACTAACAAGTATGCATGGAGCATGAGCTTGACATAGCACGCACACGCAATTTTCACTTCATGAAAGGATTGTTGAAGTATGAGTTTCATGAAATTACTTTGGAAGTGTCTTGAATGAATTCAAAATTATGTATATATGAGTAATGTGTCTAGCATTTTACCGACTATTTGAGAGAGATTTTCCCAATCGATTCATGAATTCAGATTTTTATTTTGCTGAAGGATAAGCAAAAGCTAAGTTTAAAGGTATTTGATGAGCTCATAATATACCATTTTTTAATGACTAAATATACATGTTGTGTAACTTTATTTAATATGATTTTAGTGGTTCATAACTACATTTGATGAAATATTACACTTAATGAAGTTATTTAGTTTTTTGAAGTAACACATCATGTCAAAAAGAAGCTGAATGTGAAGTAGCACCACTTTTATTCCATTTTCGGTTCCAATGTAGACTGATATAGAACAAGTGGTCAACATAAAAGTTGAATCTCTCGAATTTATCTTTCAAAAAAATCAAGAATCATCAAATTTGAAGATTCTATGAGGAAGTTATGGATGAAACACTGAATACCTCTCTGGGTGGATAGCAAGTTAGTGCCACTAGCTCTAGTTTGAGGCACTTTTACGTGTGTTTATAGGCATATTTAGTTCAAGTTATTGATATAAAAGTTGTAGATATTGAAGTTATCTTACCAATTTAAAAAGAATCATGTGATTATAAGTTCATACGAGGAAGTTATGGTAAAAAAAGTCAAAGCATCTCCTATGGAAAGCAAACCAAAGCTGGCAATGCCCAACTCCGCCTAGCCACCACCCACCGGATAGCAAGTGGCACCGGCGGCACTGAATTTTGTCCCTAATCTTCTAAATTATATTTTATTTACACAAATTTCTTATTTTAAGTATTTTTTGGAAAGGTTTTAGGTTATTCGGAGGGTTTTCAGAGAGAGTCTAGGGTTTTCTTAGAGGCTACTCTAAGGAGATTTTGAGGAGCAAAGAAGGAGATTCAAGAAGAACAAAGGCAATTCAAGAAGGCTAATTGAAGTATGATGTTCATTATGAAAGGAGTATGTTTTATTTTCTTCATGAACTAATTCCTTTTTTGTAGTGTGAAGATGTAGCCCTTTTTGATGAACCTTGTTATTTTGATTATTGATTATTTAAAGCAAGTCTGTGTTTATATTCATGGGTTTTATTTCAATATTTTGATTTATGTGATTGCTTGATCACCAGTTTCATAAATATTATTGATTGTTTATGAATGATTAAGGCACACACCTAATGCAAAGCCATGAGCTTCCTTGATTGAGAAAAGTAGAAAGTTAAGGCGCACACCTAACGCATAACCATTCTACTTAGTTCATAGTTCTTGATCATAATGGGTTTTTATCTCGATTATGCTATACACCATAGGTAATTGAAATGAGTGAAAGTGCTTAATTTAAACCCGCAAACCAAACGGTAATAATCATATCACAGAAAAAATGAACCCAAGCAAGCATTGAATCTAATATCTAAATAGCAAGAGGAGTTATTAAGTAGTGAAATCTGAACTCTAGAACTTTGCCACTTGCAATCTATCCTATATCATTCTATATCCCTAGATTTCTGATTATCTTTTTAGTTTATTATTCTTATTAGTTCAAACCAACAATCCATCGTTTCAAAGTTAGTTTTAGTTAGTAACTTAATTTAATTAAATTAGTTTGTCGTTCTCTATGGGATCAACTTTGCTTACACATACTGTACTGCTATACACTTGTACACTTGTAAGGTATTATAATTTAAACTATCAAACAGCTACTGTAGCAATTTGTGAAAACAACGTTTTTTCTTCTCTTCTTTTCTTCCTCTATTTTACAAGCTCTTAATAAAACATTATTAGCTAAATTCTAGACAAAAATATTTTTTGTAAATCATCAAAACCAAAACCCTTTGGATCAACATATGAGCTTCAACGAACTTCACAACATCCAATTTAATCACGATCACATACAAAAAAGAGATTAGCAAATTTACATTTTACTATAGATCTAAGCCTTTTTTATCTTCTCTTTTTCACACACAAGAGATCTCTTTTTCTTCAAGCAATCTCCCACTTTATAGCCAAGAAACTATTAGGAGATTTTATCTTAAAGAGGTTGAAGAACGAGTTAAGAAGGCATGAGAATCAAAACATCATAAATGCCTACAAAGAACAAAAACCGTCGATGTCTTTCAAAAATTCGTCAAAGTTTTTCCTTCACAAGAAATCCATTGAGGTTTAAGTTCACTAGATTTGTCCCTATTTGTCAATTAGTCAAAGTTCAACTTCACCAAATTTAAATTTGTCGAGGTTCAACTTTGCCTATTTCAAAATCTTCGGGGTTCTTAAACCTAATTCATTACACATTCTAGAGAAAACTTCGCAGGATATGCAATTTGTTGATGTTTTGACTTAACTTGAAATTAATCTCATTTTGAACATACCATTCCAAAACTAGTTTTCACTTATTTTACAACTTGTTTACACCAATCCATACATAAACAAATCATTTAGCCATACACATAATCAAAACAAACCATTCACCTCACTTTGAATTCCCTTCTTAAGAATTCAACCAAATTCTCCATTGCACCTGTTATCTACATGTTAGACAAATACTTGGCAAACTGAAGTGGATTGAGTCAATCTACTCCACATCATATCCCGCAAGTGTTAGATAACCATCATTGAATTCTCAAACACATCAAATCATTTCACTTACTCAACACACTAAGTTATCTAAGTTTGTTCATCATCAAATCATTTCACATACTTAATACAAGAAGTTATCTAAGTTTGTTCATCATCAAAATAGGAGTCAAATAGGATCTAATAAAATATTTTGTAAGTGCTTTTAGTTTAGCAACCTTGTGAAACTCAAATGGTGGAGACTTTGATTTATGAGTGGGAGGTCTTCAGTTTAAGTCTCTTATGTGACAAAACTACAAAAAAGACGTTTTGTACTTGGCTTGTGGGCCCCACATGAAGGGATGGGAACGTAATGTTTCCATTTTTCTTTTGAATTCTAGTTTTGTGCATTAGAAATAAAAGAGAGAAACTCTATTATTCTTTCTTTTGCATTTCGCAATTGGTGTCAGAGGGAGAAAAGGAAAGTTAGAGGAAGATTTTGCTATGGGACGAAGAGAGTGAAGCTTTCCTTTGTCTCAGAAAAATCCATTCGTAGGTGCCTTATACCAAGTAAGTAGAGAATTTAATTAATGATAATTGAGATTATTTCTTACTCATTATTTGATGATATGAGAATGAAAGGAAAAGGTGGAATGATTTTTGTATCCCTAGAATAATCCCTAGAGGGTTGTTTTGTTGTTTGCTATAATGGATCTATGTGGAAATAAACATATTTGATTTACTAAGATTGCTGGGGAAATTCAAAATAGAAAAAAAAAATGAAAAATGAAAAAATTGCTATTTAGACATTGGCCAGTCAGCCATCCGTGGGTCTTTGCTGGTAAGGGTAAGATCGGGTTAGTCTGGGTTAGTTGGTGTCAAGCTTGGTAGCAACCTGCCCAGGCCTTGCTTCTATTCGGGGTACCTGTTGGGCTGAGGGATAAGCTTAAGACCAACTCCAACAAAGCCAAGCTCGCTCGCTCGCTCTCTCTACCCCCCAGCCCCCAGCTTAAGACCAATCGGGTGAGAACACTAGTCCCTGCAAATCAAATCCACATGTTGGCAGCTTTACCGACCAAACAACATGGGTTGGGTCACTTGTTGACCCTATTTTGAAGCCCGGTTAGCCCAAAACCTAGTTTTGGTCTTATTTAATTTCTTTATACCTGTTTTGTGGAGAAATGAATCATTTTTAGATAAATAAAGTGTGTTTTTCACAAATTTTGTGCAATGTTATGAGTTAACGCAGTGAGTTAGCTCCATGAGTTGATGGTATTATATGGATTTTATATGGATTGGTGCATGTATGGTTCTAAATATTGCTATGTGATTATTTTACTTGGCCTGCTAGGCCTAGGTTGATAGTTTTACACTATTGTCTTGCACGCATCATTATCATACACTTGTATGCTTGTTGTTTTGACCCAATGAGGTTGTAGATGGTCTCCGTTTAGAGGAACATGTATATTTGGGTCAAGAATATTGCAAAATCATTGAGCACTAGTTGTGCACAAGCAGATGTGTTATTCAACCCATTAGATTCGGTGGTCTTTGGCTCAATTTGACTACACTGTTTAATTTGAGCACATTTTAAAAAAGTGCTATTGCAGGAAGCCAATGAAAAAGTAAAAGATTTCTGCTTCTTCCATAACATTAAATTTCCACGTTTATGGAGCACAAAGCTCATTTCAAAACCTGGCCAAACAGGCACCGTAAAAAACATAAAATACTTTATGTTAGAGAAAATACTTTTAATTTTCCCAAATGCGCCGCCAAACACGGCCTTTATTTCTATTCCTAGGCAAATCTTATGCATGCTAAAAGGATTGCCTTGGCTATTCGGAAAACCATGCACCTACGAGTAAGAGAGTTTTGCATATATGTGATGAATGATATATGTGATGCATCATTCATGTATGAGCAAGGCCATGTATGGCCATAATAGATTATATTTGCACTTATGTATATATATATACATATATTTATACACATAATATATATATAGAATTTTTCCTTTTGTTTGTTGAGCTCTTCTTTACTCACCCTATTTTTACTATTCCATGTAATGCGGGTCCTTCTAGCCAATAGAAGCATGGGCTTGTAGATAGGTTTAATGTTGATATTGGAGGATACTTTTCAGATACTTTGTTATTTCTATTTGTTGGTTTTATCATGTTTCAGACATTATTTATTTTAGATGTAATAAGTCGAAATTTGAATTTGTTTAAGAGAACTTTGTCTTTATTGTGCATTTATTATGGCTTGGCATTATATTTTATTTAACATGATTGGTTCTGGGTTTACGCCTTTAGCTTGCCCAAGATCTAAAAATGGTAGACTTACCTTAAATAAGGAGAATTCATAATTAAATATGTACTGGGATTAATTTTTTCTTAAATTTAAAAATATATCTGAACAAAAAATTTCATAAATGCAAATTATAAACCAATGTCATTGAATCATTTTTATATATATACATATACATATATATATATATATTTGCTTGATATGCGGAGCATCCCACCTCAATTCGTAGATGTTAGCATGGAATGCCCGCGGATCATGCTATCCAAAGCCGGAGTACTGGATTTCTTTTGTTTGCGGGGAGGTGTTCGAGGACCACCCATCTGCTTTTACAATTGGAGACAAAATCTGAGGCCCGTGCGAATCAAAATCACGTACATATACCGCCGCAGCGTCTCGACGTCAATGGTCCAAACAAATTCAAATCTCAATCCCTTCCAACAGAACAACCAGTAAAAAGGCCAATCCCATCCAATATAGCCAACATGCCACGGGCCCATGGGGCATGTGATGGATCGCTGGAGGGTCTCAACGGCTGCCGCAGCTATCCTCATCACGCATACAAAGTACATACAAACACCACTACTGGTACAAAGAAAGGTTGACCCCACTTCTATTTTTAATCTCACTGTCATCTACACCCTTACTTGATGGCGATGGCCACAAGGAAATTATTCCTCTCTGCCGATCTTCCCACTCCGCAATGGAGTCCGCAAGTTCAATGGTCTGGATCACCGAGCTATCAAATCAATTTCCATTACCCGGACGAATCTGGAGGTAGAGATGGTTTGAAATGTGTTGTGGATCTGGGGTTGCATTGTTGCCATCCGCGAATGGGAGTATCCGGGAAAGAGACCGACACCGGACCCAGAAGCCATCCAATCATATCAAAGAAGAATCGCGCGACAGTGGTCCACTTTTTTAACGTGGCACATCTTCCTCGTTCCAAATACCAATTTCTGTATTCATGATACTCCCGTTACGTATGGTAGATTTTACTCAGCAGCTAGCTATGCCAGTGTCGAGACTGCATCAATTGAATAAAATCTAATGTTCCACGGGGAGGAAGGAAGAAATCAGATTCATGAAAAGATTGATTGATTTTATTATAGCTGGGGAACTGAATGCTTTAGATAAATCCTATCAAAGATCCTCACCGCCCAAAGACCGACGGAGCACTGTGACTATCTTGCATGATCGGATATTCGACTTGTATGCCAACACATCTGTGCGATCAGAGCGAAGGTGGTCGCACGGTGGGGTGTTCCAGCAACGAAAGAGCACCGTAGAGACCGTGAGGGATGATTGCCATGCGTATTATACGGTCACGGGTGCACCTCGTTCTGTGTAGAATGACTAAGACATTGCGTCGACCACAGAGAGTCATGTTTCCTCTTTTATTATGAACAAAAACAAAATGCACACATGCATCCAATAGTGTTTCTAATCAAGCAATCTCAACCGTTGGAAAGTCCTCCGGATTTTGAAAATTATGGCATTTCCCTGTAAGATGATACTGGCTAGCCCTTCTTTGCTGTAAATCCTGGCAAAATTAAATTTTGAGCAAGATGTTGGGCATCCTATTCGGATGTTGCTTAATTTGCTGAAGGGACCAGTCCATTACCCACGGAGCATGCATGAGTTATGTGTTTATGGCAAGTTGCGCAAGCCCTTCAACTGCGATATGCTTTACCGCTTCTCCTTTTTACCATGCTAGGATACAGCTCTCGCTTGTCAGCACTCTAAGACTACAGACAAAACAAGCAAGCCTCATCTATTCAGAGCGAAATCTCCCAAAACCATTTGCAATTCCTTCTGCCTCGTCTATCTCCTACATCCTCTCTCTCTCTCTCTCTCTCTCTCTAGTTGCTGTTTTGATATTAAAACTAAATGGACAAGCTGAAGCTAGTAGAGGTGTCGAAACAAGAGGTGTGTATAGACTTCAAGCTGGGATGCAAATGCCGGGCTACCATCAACCTCAAATCCATCCACTCCACAGCACCAGTGGCCTTCAAAGTGCTAACATCCTCACCCCACAGATTCCTAGTAAATCCCCCAAATGGCCTAATCCAACCGTTACAATCCACCTCCTTCCAAGTCATCCTCAAGCCCCAGACTCATTTCCCTTCCTCCTTCCCTCGCTCGCCGTCAGATCGATTCCTCATCAAAACTGCACTAGCTCCTGATATCGACGCAGCATCACAGACATCAGATGGGAATTCCATCAACACATGGTTCTCTACTGTACACGTGACCCATGACATTAAGCTCAAGGTGGTCTACGTGGGTCTTTTCCTACTACGCCATGCGGTCGCTGCAGGCGACATCGATGCGGCCAAGCACATGATCAAGCAGCAGAAGCCTTTGGTAGCCGACCTGCAGGCCCAAGATGCCATGTCCATCCTTCAGGCCGCTTCGGGATCAGGAAACGTCAGCATCCTGAATTTGCTACTACAGGCGGGCCTGCATGTCAGCAACGAAGATCATGTCCAAGTAGCCAATGCAAATGCGGAAATGGAATTGGAGCGTAGAATGACACACAAGACGCTGCTGCGGTTGGGTAAAGAAGGGGAAGAAGCCATGTTGGAATCCAAGGGGTGGACGCCGATCCACGCGGCGTCGGCCTCAGATAGATATGAAATGCTTGTGGCGTTGGTGCAGGACGGAAGGGATGGATGGTTGGATGGAAGAGATAAGCAGGGACGAACTGCGCTGCATGTGGCAGCTAGTAAGGGGCATACAAGGTGCGTGAGGCTGCTGATTGAGGCGGGGTCAGACAAGAATGCTAGAAGCAATGATGGGCGGACGGCATTGTTCCGCGCGGCAGCGAACGGCGATATGAAGATGGTGACGTTTCTTCTGGAGGCTGGAGCAGACCCAAGCATCGGAACAAGCATCCACTGGCGTGGCCCCATTGATGTGGCACGGGACAAGGGACATGTAAGTATAGGCTGTAACACGCCACGCTTGCTTCATTCATTTCTTCGCATGATGGTTGGCTAAGTATGACGTGTGGGTTCGACCTGATCGGTAGCGTAATAGGCCCTAAACAGAAAATGAAATCAAGCCCAAGATAAGGTGGAATGCATTGTTCTTATGAGCCTGCATTTGTTATGACCTATCTAAGCACCACCAACATAATTTTTAAAATATAAAATTAGGTGTTGAGCCAAATGATAATTATTTTAGATGTGATAAAAACACGAGGTTTCATAGTAAATCAGTTCCATATGAGAATCTTTCTGTGGCCCAAGGTACAATGGTTGTTGTAGAGTTAACATTCGCAGTTACAGATCTCATGTAGGTGCTCCTTAAATTAAAAAGGCCAGATCATAAAGTAGAGGTGGGTGGCAACTTGGTATCGAAACCTACAATGATTAGGAAAAAAAAAAGCTCCTTTTCGTCTATGTAAGCATGTGCCATGAGTGCAGCTTTCCTGAAGTGTGGACATTTATACTTTGGGATTAATCTAATTAATCCTTTGGAAATTTTTAAATATTATATATTTTTTGAAGACTAAAAATCATCTGTCCAAAACATGAAGGCTGGTTTTGAAGATTAAAAAATAAAAAAAGAGAGCAGAAATTTATAGTTTAATGCAAAAATGATCATACGATTCATTTTTATGATTAGAAACTTACTTCGCATCTATCTAGTAATGAAATATAATTATGAATAATATGATTTGAGTCTTTAGTATCCCAAGTGATTTTAACATTGAAAGCATTTATTTGAATGTTTTCTTTGTCTTGGCTTAGTTTAAAATTTTTGTTTAGATCATTAAATAAATAAATAAATAATATCTAAAATATTTTCACTAGATTAAACTAATTGTAAAATAAACATGGCCATCAATTTACCTTGGCTATGTTCATTTTGAACACGTTTGGTAAATACTTCAAAAAATGAAAAAGGATGCTAAAAATATTATCCATATGAATTATGAATAGTCATCCAAAATTACATATGCATAATGCTTTCCTCCTAGGCTTCTAGTTCATTTTAGTGTAACTAAATCCATATGTAGCAATTGAAGAGATATAGTTGTGTAAATTTTCTTTTAAGATTTGAATGACTTTTTTTTATCTTGCTTTTCTTTCAAGCAAGCACCATACAACTCATCTTTGTTAAATTTCTAACAATTAAATCTTTATTATACGTTTTTTCCATCAAGTATTTGTTAGCATGACCTAATCTTCTATGCCATAATAGGGATTCATTATTTTTTATAACAAGATACTTAACCAAAATTTTATATAAATTAACCAAATATATATTTTTTATATCTTTTACCATATACTATAATAGAGTTACTAGAATCTAATATAGAGCATTATTGGGATTCAAATATAATTTTGTATCTATTATCACAAAATTAGCTAACACTTAACAAATTGTGTTTTAATCCCTCTACTAGCAAGACATTTTAAATAGTTATAGAGTGTAGTTGGCCAGCCTTACCAATCCTACCACTCTACCCTTAATGTTATCCCCAAAGGTCATTATAATACCAAGTTTACCTTTTAACTCTATGAATAGCTCCCTCTCTCTCTCTCTCTCTCTTTCTCTCTCTCTACTCTCATGTATCTTGAGCAATCAATGTACCACGTGCTACTCTTTGTGGTTCTCAAGCCACCTGCAAAGATGAAGTTATACTTTAAATTTTGGTACCCATTTAGGAATGGGTCCAAGGGGTTTGGTCCCTATTGTTTCTTGAATGCCACTACTTTTCTAATTTTAGAGTATGTTGCATTTACATTTACTACAACTAATTTAGGAACCCAAATCTATTTGAATTTTTCTTTAGTTCCTTGTTTTCTTTCTATTATTTTATTTTTCTATTTTTGTTGATTTTGCCCAACTTTTTCTTTTGATTTTAGTTTCAACAAGGTGGTGGTCAAGATCTTTTTCAATGTAACATTCTCTACCTTGACTAGTTCAAGCTCTTTTAGAGTAATTTGGTTCTTTCTGAGTTTATTATTTTCATCATGTAATTTGGTGCTTTCTTCTTTCATTTTGCTCAGCTCCTTTTTTAGTCTCTATATGCTGAGGTTTCAATGCCTTAAAGTCTAAGTATAGTTCATTCAATATTTTTTCAAGGTCTGGATAGTCATTGTTAGAAATTACCTCATCTTCATGGATTATTATGAACCTGATTCCAATATAGTGTTCCTCATGTTCTTTTCTACTGAGCATGATTACGCTGACTTATGCATCATGTTGAATCTCTTCCTCTACTTTATTGAAGTTTTCAATTTATCAAATTCTATAGAAGTGCCCATGTAGCCATGGCCTTCTTCTTTCTCTCAAAACTTTTGCTGAGTCTATTATTGTTAGTGTTATTCGTCTTATCAAAATAGGAGTGATGCTTCTTTTTTGAATTTCCCTATTTCTTCTCATTTACTTCTCAATCCAGACAATCATACTGCAAGTGCCTTGGATTTTTGTAGTTATAGTAAATAGGCAGGTTCTTCTTTTTATCTTTGTTTCTAAAATTATTAGAGTTTACTCAAACTCTCTTTCTCTACATTAATGTCTTGAATCTTCTTGTTATTATCCTCTTCTCATTCATCTCTCAAGGTAATGATGTGTTTACCTCGAGGCTCTTCCAATAATTTATGTTTCATTAAGATTTCATGGGCCATGAGAGAGCCCATGAGTTCTTCTACTGACATCTTATCTAAGTCTTTCACCTCTTGGATGGTGGTGACTTTAGGTATCCACTGCTTCACTAGTGATTGTAGTATTTTCTTCACCAACTTCGGCTCCTCATACTTTTCACTAAGGCTTTTTAGTCCATTGGTATTCTCTCGAACCTACCAAATGTGTTAGTAACACATTCCAAATCTTCATATTGAAGTATTCGCATCCATGCACGAGAATATTAATTTTGGTTTCTTTAACTTGGTTAGTTCCTCTGTGTGCTACTTGGAGTTCATCTCATATCTCCTTAACAAAGTTACATAAGAATATTTTCTTCGAATTCAAAGGGGAAAGGGAGGGAGGTAATTTTTTGTCTTTGCATTATATTCTACTACTTATATATTTTCAGGTGTGTATTTATCTTCAATATTAAGGATAATCTTTTGTTTTTCATTAATAGCGACAATTCATAATCTATGGCAATGAGAAAATTTTACCTCCTCATTTTCTAGTGCTTGTAATTTATGTCATCGAGTAAAGGAGGTCGAGTAGTGGATTTACCCTCTGCAGTAGTGTTGGGGAAAATATTTGTCAACTGATCTCTTTACATGTTGATTTATGAAGGGAATGAGATCAATAAAGCGAAGCTTGCTTTAATATCAATTGTTAATCTCCTGATAGCTTAAAGATAGAGGGTGAATTGAGCTTCATAAACTTTTTGGCCAAATTAAAAATGTGCAAAAATGATTAGAAAGAAAAGCACAATAGCACAGGAATTTTTATAGTGATTCAACCTGAGGTGAGTTCCTACTCCACTTCTCTAAAACAGCCCTTGTCTTAAGTTACACTAATCACAATTTTCATAACACATTGGTTTCCTAGAGCTCATCAATAAACTCTTACAATTTAATCACTACAAGTCTATTCTCTTGCAAAACTAAACTTTCACTACAAGTCACCTAACTTAAAGAAACACCTCACAAAGTGTGAGAAACAAAGAATGCTTACACAAGAAAAATTTCCACGAACTAGGTAGAGTTTGTACATAATGAAGAACTTGTTGGCCTCTTAGGCCCTTACAGATGGTAGATCAAAAGGGCATTGAATTGAGCTTTAAAAACTTTCAGCCAAATAAAATAGTTGTGCTAAAATAATATTAAGTAAAATCACATAGCACACTACGTAATAGATTGTTATAGTTGTTTGACCCATCCTGAGTTCCTACTCCTCTCTCTAAGATAATTTTCTCTATTTTAGGTTCCATTAACACAATTTCAATAACAACAGGTTGGTTTTCCCTAAGTTCACCAACAAACTCTTACAACCAATGGAAGTCTCCCTCACCTATAATGTCTCAACACAATCTCACAAGCCTCTTGCTTGCAATAATAGAATAAACAAAGTAACTTGTAAAGAATTATGCCTATTACTTAGGCAAGATTGTACACAATACAAATCAAAGAAATAAAGAGATTATCAATATGGTACAAAATTCCAAACTCCTGAAATATTGAAAAATGATATAGTTTAAGTTCTAAACTAGAGTGTTGTGCAAAAGGAGTTGAACCTTTTTGTTGGAAGAAAACTTTTGATAATTGTAAATGCGCATGAAAGCTCTTTAGATTGTTTGACTAACTTTTATCAAAATCTTGATCTTCTATTTATACTTTGGAAGATATTAGAGCCATTGTAATTTGCTTTCATTGAGGTTTTGAACGTTTAAGATAACTTATAATTTACTCAACTAGAAAGTTGACAATGGTGGCTTCAGAACTATAAAGGTTGAGTAAAGAATGTTAGTAACCATTGTAATATTAAATGCAGACCTCCAAAAGAGGGTCTTCTTTCCTTTGAAGGCTATCGAGAGAGGAATGTTTGGTCTAGAGAGGTTTTCAAGCCTCTAAAAGTTGAGGATGTTTCCTCTGGAGCTCCCTTTGAAGGTCTGACACTTCCAACTACAAGCAACAACTAGTTTTTGTAAACCTCTAAAGTTCCTTTTCTATCCTCTGAAAACTACCCGGAGAGGATGCATTCAACCAAAAATCTCTTTAAGCCTCTGAAGGTCGAGGACGATTCCTTTGAGGATCCCTCTAAGGACGCTGACATGTTCAACTAACACTAATAACTAGTTCTGTAGAACTCTAAAACTTAGTATCTCCTCTAAAGCTTCCTCCGAAAATTGAATTGAACTTGGAAACTTTTTAGAGTACGCTTGAGACCTGTGAAAGAGGTTTTCTATCCTATGTAGATTACTCTAAAGAATTTTTCTATCCTCTAAAATCAATTATGAAGGATATTTCTATCCTTTGAAGATAACTTTAAAGGAGTTTTAAACTTGTTCTTGATTTCAAACTTCTCTTAAGATCTTTAGAGTGTCCTCTAAGTTGTCCTCTGAACTACAAAACATGATTGACTTACTATATTTATAGGTTGATATGTGAGTATTGATCATTCAAGTTCTTATGTTCCATATCACTTTAAATTCATTTTCCTTATAGTTTTCTTGATTTTATTGTTTTAATTCTACAATACTTGAAAATTAATATGTTAATACTTTACTTTCTTACTCATGTGTTTGCTCATTATCAAAACTTAATTATTTTATCACATTCATCATCAAAATCAAGCTAAGTAAAGGGGTTAGACTTAACATTCTCCCCCTTTTTATGAGGACAAAACATTTGAGTGATACCTTTTAGAAATAAAGGAAACTTAAGAGAGATTTCTAAGTATACATTAATTCTAGATTTAGTTTTAGGGTGCTCCCACTAACTAATTATGATTGTTGCGTATCTACTCAATGTTTTTAATCTTTTTCTCCCCATTTTTTTAAAATAAAAAAGGTACAAGGGTGAAGAAATAGCCAAAAAATGTTATGATAATGAATGCTTAAGGAGAAATGACATATAGGTGGAAAAATTGTATTGATAAAAATTGACGTACATTTACAATTCTTGAATACAAGAAAAGAGAAAAATAACGAAAGGAGGTGACAAAAATAAGAGTAACATTAGTTAAGGCTTGGGTTTGGGCTTCTTGGTGTAAGTTAGAGGAAAGTAGATTTGGGTATTGGGTATATGCTTAATGGAAAAGGTTAGAGGATTAGGTTGGGTTGGCTAGTTGAAAGGTTGAGGGGGTGTGGGTTTGGGCTTGTGGGTTTTAGGTCTTCTGGACACACCAAGTTCTTATCAAATTTCTGAGCTGGGGAAGCTAAGAAAGAGGGATCCAAGGCTGTGCTGCAGGAAGGGCTTGAGCATTGAGGGGAATCACAGGGATAGGGTTGGAAGTTTGGAAAGAGGTTAAGTAAATGATTTGGATATGGCTTGTATAAGAGGTATATGTTGTCGATCCTAAGTGTTTGATTTTGATGATTTACAAAACTTATTTATGACTTGAATTAAGCTAATGATGTTTTACTAAGATCTTATAAATCAGAGAAAGAAAGGAAGGAAGAAAAGACGCATTTTCAAGCTTTGGAGGTCGTAACTACCTGTGCCTACTACTTATGAGCCCATACAGCTTACGGTACCGCCTAGGAATGGACAACAACATGCATCTAGGAGATTTGCTAGAAATCTGACCATAGCCACTTGGCCGTACCACCTTCCATATCACCTAGGGCTCAGGCACTTGGCCTAGCCGCTTGCGATAGTGCCTCCCACTCTAATGGTCGAAAATCTAAAGTGCTGTAACGAATATATTTCGCAATAGTTTTCTTCCAAATGGTCCAAAACCTCCCAAAAATGTTTAAATAGAATATCCATTGAAGAGAAATAAGATGATTGAGGGTTCTAAGTGCTAAAGACAAATCAAATATAAGAAACCCTTTCAAGTTTCCAAAGTGTATTCACTCTAAGGTGCTTCCAAGATCAAGGAGCTTCAAAGACACATCAATACCACTTTAAGAAGTTTGAATTCACTGTAATGTAATGTGCTTTATTATTTTATCATTTGTATTTGAGCTTTAATTATGTGTGCACCTTAGCCTGGAGAGAGGCATTCTCTTGGACACTTATATTTGTAAGAGTTTCTGGTTAGCTCATGAAAACCAAAGGGAGTTTCTGCTTAACTCATGAAGGCCAAGGGGAGTTGCTAGTTAGCTCTAGAACCAGTGTATACGAGTTGGTAGTGAGATCTTGGGAAAACCATCATTGTAAGAGTTGTTGGTGTTGAATCAAATAGTGCATATGATAGATAGCCAAGTTTTAATGATGAGCAACAACATATGAGTGAACATATGTGGTACTAACAATTGTATTCTCAAGTATTGCAGACACAGACATGAGAATACAAGGCAATAACTCAAATGAAGTGGATAGTGCACCCAACGAATGCATCAATAATCACAATCCACTGATAGAAAAAAAGACAAGAATGCTTAAAAAGAAGGGCACTGAAACTTTAAAAAGAAACCATCAAGTAAATTTGTAGCCATGAAGTTCAAGCCTCAATGAGTGATCGAGTAAATTATTTACAGATAAAATTAGTGTCAGACAACATTTGCCTCAGGAAGATTTAAACAAATTGTTCCATGGCCAAGTCAGAAAAACTGCTTATAATTAACACTTGTTTGCATCAAATAGACGAATTCAGTTTGTAAAAGCAAGAAATAAAATAGAGTTAAAATCAGACAAATGAAGAAGCCTACTCAAGCATTTACCTCTTATATAAAGCTCATCTAAAAACTGAAGAGGCCAAGAAACCTGTCTGCAATCTTTGTAGACAATATAGAAGATAAAGTAAAAGCGACATAGCAGTAGAAGAACAACCTTATCTATCATCTTCATCTGCAAGGGTTGTATGCCATTTGCCAACCATCAAACAACCATTAAAGAAGAAAGTCAACTATGCCTCAATGAGTTGTCTGTTACTTCCAATAGATAACCCATCATATGAACGACTAAAAGGAAGATTCATTTGCATGCCACAACTTTGTCTATCACTTACAATAGATAAACCAACAGATGAACCAATTGGAAGATTGTGTCTATGGCCTACAACTTCATCTGTTGATTTTAATAGATAAACAATAATGCCAAGAAGAATTGTCTACTACTTACAATCGACAAAGCCACTTCGCCTGATGAAAAGAAGAGTTCATGTTATGAAA
>JAYJMB010006354.1:0-11127 GCA_036873735.1 Pouteria campechiana | reverse complement strand
GGGTGTACGTAAAATCTCTCTTTTCCTTTTGATGTGAAATTTATTTATCAATTTTAATTTTTTAAAATTATTATCTATGTCTTCATTTACATTTTTTATTTACATTGGGTTGTGTGTTTGGCTCGAGATAAAAAGATACAAAAAAAAGTAAAGGTGATGATATTATTAATATAGAAATAATATCTGTTACTAAATAAACACCAATGAAATAGACAGACTTCTTATGAATAAAGATAGATAATCACATAGAAAAAACTAAAATAGTTATTTAAAGACAGAAAAAAGGACCCTTCTCCCCTCTCTTACCAAAACAATCACCCTGTTACCGGGATTCAAAGATTTCAAAAACATGTGGTCATGATTGCGAACATATGGATTATCCACATAGGCAAATAATGCACATCAAATAGGCACACATGATTTATACGTAAAATCCTTTAACAAGAAAGAAAAAATCATAAAAGTAGCAAAATAAGAAAAAGTTCGACTGTGATCACAAAGAGTTGCAGAGCAATATTTGTTCCCAATCAATCAACATGCATTCATCGTCGCTTTCCTTCAAGAGACAATATAAACATAAAGAAGATCTCGCAACGTTTTTCTTTCCATCTCAACTATAGAGCCATTGAAACCTTAGCGGAAAGTAAACTCATGTATCATCAACTTTTGAAAGAATAGGTTTAACCCAATTCAATTCAAATGCATATGTTCAATAAGCTTTGCAAAATACAAAACACTCGAACCTGGTATGAAACACAAGCTGAGTTAAAATTGATGTAGTTAGACGTTAAAAAAATTGTTACAATAAAATTCTGGAAGCACAAACGGGATATATATATATATATATATATATATATATATATATATATCCAGTGTAGGCAGCCTTTTCACTATGTGATGCGGTGGATGTCATCCAGGCTCTTCGTGGGCGCTGCGAGTGATGGTGGGAGTGAGAATGCGTCGTTTGACTCTGTCCCTCAAAAACACTGAACTCGCAGTATGGAGGGGGTGTGTTGTGACTGCTTTTAATCTCCCATTATCAAAGATTTCAAAATTCCCAATGTGAAAAAACTAAAAACCCAAACCTCTTTGTTGTCTACTCGCCTTATTAAAATTTTCACATCAAGGAGGAATTTATAAAGTATATTTTAAAAGTTCCTGTTTTTAGTATAAATTTTATTATTTTTTTATTAATCTGTAAAATTCTTTTATTTTTATTGAAAATTCTATAATTTTTTGAGTTATAAAATAATTGAACATCAGCAATCAAATTAATAAACTGAAATATAATTTTTTTAGTCTAAATTTTATTAATTTATTTATAGTGTAAATTTTACTGATTTCATTAAAAGTTTTTTTAATGTACGTTTCATTAATTGAAACTAGATTTTGATTAAAAATTTAAAATCCAACTCTAAAAAATCTAAGCAGTCATTATTTTAATCCATGTCCCAAATTATGCTTTATGTTCGAAAACCAATATTCCATGCTCTAAGTCTATGTCCATGTCTGAAACGCACCAAAATATTTCATAATTTATGTTTCAAATTATGCCCCATGTTTGAAAACTCAGATTCCATGTCCCACTATCAACTTTATGTCCAAAACGTAGTAAAACTCACATGGTAATCCATATCCCAAACAAAGGCCTTCCATGTCCGAAACCTAGATTTCATGTTTCACTGTCAACTCTATATCCGAAACGCAGTAAAACCCTAACGTAAATAGGAAAATCAAAGCAGATTCTTCATTTCAGACATAACAACTTCGCCTCTCCTTCCTATTTCCCAAGTCTTAAATCTCGGCAACGTTCTCATCTTCATTGCAGACATAGCATCTTCCCACAACATTTAAACATTCCCTTGTCGCACCTTCTATCTTCTCTGTTTTTCCTATTTGCATCATATTTCCTTCTCGACGATTTCCTAAATCCACCCTTTCTTCATCCCAATCCAAAATTATGGCTAAAATATTTGAATCACGCATGATAGCAGCATCAGCATCTACAGAGTCTTCCAGAAGAAGAAGAGCAAAAGAGGAAGAAGTGGAAGTATCTCCATCATAGTGGAGAAGGATGGATGAGTATTCCCTACTATAGGTATTTTTCCTGAACAATCATGAATTCTACAATAGATTTGTGAATGTCTATGAAAAAAAGAAAGTAGTGAAGGGAAAGTGTCTTGATTTCGACCAACTCGGTGAAAATGACTTAGATTTGACATTTGTAGATAGATTAAAATCTAAGGGTGGACTGAGTTTAGGAGTTGCAGGGAGAAATGCTACACAATGATGGTTAACATAGTATTCTATAACTATGATTCAAAGACAAAGAAATTATGGATAAGAGATAGAGTAATAGATTTTTTGAGAACATAAGGGAGTGTTCGAATCTCCCTATGATTGAAAGAGAGGAAAATGATTGGCCTACCTCGAGAAAATAATTATTTTTAGAGGTGGCTGGAACAAATATTGACGAAGAAGTAAAGATGCTATATCCCAGCTATTTGGACAAAAAAATGAGAATGACCCACATTTTACTTATCAACAACATCTTTCCAAAAACAGGAGGTAAGGATAACATTTTTGAGAAAGATTGCAGAATATTGTAAGCAATGAAGAATGAAAAAGAAAATAAACCTGGCAAAGACAATCTCAGATCATTTATTTCAGGTCAAAAGTAATAACAAATATTATTTTTCTTATGAAATGATCATGACAAACTTCCTAAGAAAAGCAGGAGTCGATTTGACTTCTGAAGATAGAAGAATTTAGAAATTTTGATTTGATGACTGAGGCGAATTTGAGAAAAATCTAAGCGAATAAGATTTGAGGGCAGAATAACTAAAATAAGAGAAGTAGAATTTGCTGCTTCAGGTGTGGAAATAAGGGAAGAAGATCCCACTGATATAGTAGAGGAGGTGGTTGCTGAAATAAGGAAAGAAGTTTCCACTGAAGTTGCAACAACAACAGGAACAATAGCAGCAACAACAGCTTCTCCACTCACAGAAGCAGCAACACCTCCTCTAAGCAAGTCTTCATCCTCCACTCACAGCAGTGTTGAGAACGGGCTAAGAAAACTTGAAGTTGATGTTGGTGCTCTAAACATCAAGATAAATTCAATGAAGGAGCAGATGGATTTATTCTCTCAAAAGCTGGATACTTTGACTTGTTTGGTTGAGTCCATCAAGCGGCAAACGAAGCCTGTTCAATCCTCTTCTCCATTATCACATTTTCATGATCTCAGACCTTCTTCACCCCTGAGATCCACTCAGCCCCATTATTCTGATCACTCTCATCAATCTTTATCTCATGGTGGCGATCAGTCCCATCATAGTCCATCTCACCATTCATCACCCTCCTTTCCTATTCATGAGCATGGACCTACTTCACCTATCATGTCTACTTATCCCACGAGTACTCCCTCCTCTCCAAGTAATGAAATTCTTCCATTTCCACAGTCCTCTCCTCAAATCGCACCCTACACTTCTCTAATTATTGCAGTTCTTCTATCTCTATTTTCACCTCATCAGCCTAGATCCGCTCCATCACCATGTTCTGACTCAGAATCCTCTCTCTTTGAGTCAACTATTCCACTCGCAAATATTTTAACATGGATAAAGGCAACTCTAAATAAATTTTATCTCTCTTCTCCACAGAAAATTGCTTCTCCGCCATCACAATCGCCCCCTGCAACTATTCCACAGGAAACTGCCAATTCTCAACAGACAACACCTCCTCCCCCTCCACAAAAACTGCTAATGCTTCATGTGAGAAAACTTTCAAAAGTCTTTAAGGTTTCTACGATGGAATAGAAGTCATACATCCTCCCAGTCGAATATCACCTCCTCCAACGTATAAAATTCAGTGTCCCAAACTTTCCCAATCGATGCATTCAACCGGTGAGAGTCTATGGAAAAAAATAAAAATGACCTTGGGAGAAGTTGAACATAGGAAGTTGATAAATCAAATGGTTGTCTAACTTCTTGAATCCTAAAAAAGGGCAGTCACTCTCCCTGATCTTTCTTTCCTAGATTTTGAAGATCAGGATTTCCTTAACCGTATTATAATAATGAAAGATTCAACGAGGATCTTCAAGCCCAAACTACTCCAAGATGGTGATGCAATCATAGATAAAATACTGAGAGATTATATCCTGCCCACTTCATCCAACCCACCATCTCCACCCCCCACAAAATCCTTCACTTCGAGTGGATTTAGGATCATTAGATTATAGGGTTAGGTTTCATACTATAACTAACACATCTGATCCTAACTTCATTTACCTTCCAGAAGATATGTATCTCATCCGTAGGAGTAGGCACTTTGATGTATTTGGGCTTGACCCATCTTCATTTTCAAAGTTTGGATGTCCCCTATATAGAGCAAAAGTTAGGATTGTTATATCACCAAGAAAGGGAAGACCAAATTTTGTTGGATCCACATCCCGCTCCCAAACAGAGGTTGCTGTTGCCTCCATTTCCACCCCTTAGCTTCGTCCATCCAAATCTCCTTCTCTCAGAAGCAAAGCTCCAAGTTCTAAGCAGCTTCCTCCCCTCAAAAAGAAAAAGGCAGTTTCCAAACCAACTACCAAATTCCCTTCTTCCACCCCTCAGCTTCCTCCATCCAAACCCTGTACTACCAAACTCCAACCATCACCTTTCCAAACCAGTCCACTTCTATCCAAACCTTCTACTACCAAACTCCAACCATCACCTTTCCAAACCAGTCCACTTCTATCCAAACCTTCTACTACCAAACTCCAACCATCACCTTTCCAAACTAGATTACCTCCTTCCAAACCTTCTACTACTAAACTCCAACCATCACCTTTCCAAACCAGAGCACCTTCATCCAAACCTTCTACTACCAAACTCAAACCATCATCAAGCCAACCTCGACCACCTTCATACAAACCACTTCCTCCTCCTCCCATCTACTTAGACCAAGAGGAGTATGCTCATAGACTTAGAGCAAATAACATAGCTCTTCAAGCTGGGCATCTCTCCTCCTATCCTGAGATGCTCATACCTGAATACTAAGCTCGTCTTAGGGTAATCCCTCCTCTCGTACCTCCATCAGCCCACATAGGCTCAAGCGATTCTCACAACAATGGTCACAATGGAAATAGGTCCTCAAGTATCTTTTAAAAGACCAAAGATG
This sequence comes from Pouteria campechiana, assembly GCA_036873735.1. NCBI lineage: Eukaryota > Viridiplantae > Streptophyta > Magnoliopsida > Ericales > Sapotaceae > Pouteria > Pouteria campechiana. Next base: position 5,967 of record JAYJMB010006354.1, on the reverse strand, counting down.
ACTGGATCTAACAAATAGGAGCTCAAATCTAAGAAATAAATCTCTTTTTGCTACAAAGATGTTATCTGTAACTTTGATATGTACTCATTTTTTATACCTACACTGTAAATTGGAGATTTGATAGGTTTTCATTGATATGGAATACTTATACTGTAATCTGTAAAAATGATGTGTACAGAATGATTATTATCTTATGAAAGTCGGTTAGTAACGTGTCTTATTTTATTTCTACAAGTGAACTAGTATAGGGGATGGTCTTTCTAAGCTTTTGATTCTGCTGGATGTCGGACATGGGACTTGGGTCATGGAACATTGGACTTGGACATAGGACATGAAGGGTGAGACTTGGACTTTTGACATGGAGAGTGAGTCATGGGTCGTGGGACATGGAAAGTGAGTCATGAGTTGTAGGACATGGACCTGGGACTTGGGGCATGGAGAGTGGGACATGGATGTTAGGAACTATTCATCAATGTCGGCTTCATAATCCCGGACATGGAATATGAATCTGGACATTCCAATGTGGCGCTTGGAATCATTCATCTATGTTCGGCTTCATAATCCTAGACATGGAATATGAATACGGAATAGGATAAACGGTTTCCAACCATTGTGTATTCCAATGTGGCGCTTAGAACTGTTCATCCACGTCTGACTTCATAATCACGGACATGGAATATGAATCTGGACATAGATGAACAATTCCTGAACATGGTGTTAGATCAGGCCATGGGATGAACAGTTTCACCTGCCCAAGGCCTACTGAACATGTCCCAAGCTTATGTCCCACCATTTATCTCCCATGTTCCACTGCTAATGCCCACGTCCCAAACTCCATGTCCCTGCCCATACCCACATCCCACATCCCAGTGTCCATGTCCCATATCTCAGTGTCTATGCCCATGTTCCAAACTTTATATCCTAATTCTTATGCCCAAGTCCCATGTCCCACCACCCATGTCCCATATCCCACTGTTTATGCCCATGTCCCAAACTTTATGTCCCAATTCTTATGCCCACGTCCCATATCCCACTGTCCCATGTCCCATGTCCCACTATCTATGCCCATGTCCCAAACTTCATATCCCACGTCTCATACCCAAGTCCTATGTCCCACTATCCATGTCCTATGTCTCACTGCCTATGCCATGTCCCAAGTCCCATGCCCACATCCTATGCACATTGTCTATATCCTAAGTCCCACTATCCACGTCCCAAGTCCCACTGTCCCATTTCCTATGTCCCAATGTCAATGCCCACGTCCTAAACTCCATGTCCCAAGTTCCATGCCCACTATCCATGTCCCATGTCTCATTGTCCATATCCCAAGTCCCACTGTCCCATTTCCCATGTTTCATTGTCTATGCCCATGTCTCAAACTCCATATCCCAAGTCCCATATCCACATCCCACGTCTCATGTCCCATATCCCACTGCCTATGTCCATGTTCCAAACTTCATCTCCCAAGTTCCATACCCATGTCCCATGCCCATTATTCATGTCTCATGTCCTACTGTCCATGTCCCAAGTCCCACTGTCCCATTTTTCATGTCTTACTATACATGTCCCAAGTCCCACTGTCCCATTTCCCATGTCCCACTATAAATGCCCGTATGTCAAACTTCATCTCCCAAGTCTATCACAAGTACTCTTATATTATAATAGCTGTGGGATGAATCTCCATAGTCAATTCATATGTTCGTGTCCCATCTAAGTATTTACATTGAGTATTGCAAACATACAAGTGTTTGTCATATGCTTCTTGCAGAAGTAAAAAAATCAACAGATACATCAAAATAACTACCAAAACTATATAGTATATTTTTACACACCCTTCACTAACTCGAAGGAGAGTTAGAATCTTCAAGGATGGTCATAACACTTCAAAGCTTGAAAAAGTCTACTAAAGGGTTTGTAACCACCACTTATCGCAATGTGTTATGTAGTAGGTCGAGGTCAGGCTTGGGTCTAGGGCAGGTCCTAGAAAGGTCTCGAATCCTCTCTTGCCATCCTTCGAGTTCTCTTCCCAGCTGAACCCGATCTTGATTGAGGACAGTGTAAGTTCACGCCAAACCTAGCGTTGTCTCCCGCTGCTGTTGCTGCATCTCCATAAGTCGCATTTTCAACTAGGATACCTCCCACTCTAGACCATTGATTTCTAGTCTAGTCCGATCTTCTGGTGTTATGAAGAATGCATCCCATGATCCATTATACGGAGAGCTGGACATCTTTTCAGTAGATGGATTTCTAGCTTTGAGGAAGATGAAGTCTGAGATATTTCAGATACCGTTCAGGCATTTATAGAAATTTTCTTATGGGATACATGTTGATTCAAGTGAATATCGCCATACAGTAATTAATATCTATACGTTATTAATCTCACAATACCCAACTGACGCTCCTATGCAACTTGAAGCATCATAAATAATGATGAAATATTTGCGTGGTTCTAGGCATTTAAACTTAAACGGTTGTGCATGAACATCACCAGAGAATAAAAAAAAACACAACGGATATACAGAATGTGCAAATATTCTAGCAAGATAAATTATAATATATTAATACATTAGTTTATTCAAAACATCTATTATATATCTGAATTAAAATCAAGAGCACAATGGAGAAAACTGGTATTTAACCATGGGTACGTCGTCTCTAACTCCTGAAGGAGTTGAGTTATTTTAGACTGATTGGAATAGAAAAAGTGGTCGGGTGCAGAGTGTTGGATACTCTCCGCTATTTTTGTTGCATTTTCGATCTTGGCCTACAACCGTTGACGTTCACTGTTTACCTTAGAAAAGTACTCGGCCCATGAAAGAATCATGTCTTGCTCGGCGAGTTGCAATTCTCACAAAGAAGTCTACACCATTTGTATCTCTCTACGTAGTTCTTCGATCCTGCGTAAGACCCTCTCCTTAGGAGTGGTATTCCAAGACCCCCACCAAGCATTTGGCTTTCCGTTGTCCATTATTATTAATGGTTGGAATGAAAAAAGGCCTGAGAAGTTTCGCACTTGGAGAAGAAAAGCTGAGAATACTAAGAAATGCTAACCTATTCCTGGATTAATGCATAAATTAAGTTTCACCTCGAAAATTGGAATGCACTCTTCTCCACCTTAACAAAGATGCATGCATCTTCTTGTAAATAAAGAATATCAAACCTTTCAACAAGCCTCTAAAAAGTCGCATTGAATGAAAATCCTGACTGTCATTACATATATGATATGGAGTACCTTATTAAGTTAGATTACGTTGTATTCGGTTAAGTTAGATTATGTTATATTCGGTGATTGAGTATCGCACCAATCAAATAAAATTAAACATATATGGTTATATTTACTTATATGCTATCAATTAACATGTGTGAATTTTGATTTTTAATTTATTTTATTTATGCCTTACAATATGAGCAATTTATTACAGAGTGCGTGAAAAATTGTGACTCTTGGATGAACCATTCACAACAAATAGGGAGGTTTGGCTAATGCCCTGAATCAAACTTCCATATTCGGGATGGAAACCTTTAAAAGAGAAAAATGATAAGCTGAACAAAGAGATGCAATGGCCTTCCAATCAAGTTCTAAATCACAATAACACAACAAAGGCCTTCCTGAACATGGTGTAATCACAGCAGATGCATATAAATAACTGTCTAAAATCTCATTTCAAGATAAAATATTATAAATAGCTCAAATTGAAGACTATTGTTTCAAAAGATTATATTATAGAGAAATGCTTCAATGTCTACATAAGCCACACTATAGTAAATATAAACACTATAAGACTTAAAATTTGCAGTCTTCTCTTGTATGCCTTGACCTCTATCTCTAACGCACTGCAATTGGCCGCAAATCGCAACAACTCCTCTCTGGTGTGCTGCATTTCTTGAACTTTTGATCTTACCTGTCGGTTCTCTTCGTGCATAGCATACAACTAACTATTCAACCTCCTGATCTCATGCATTTGATCTCTTCTAAACTGATGCTTTCCATCAGACAGAGGGGGATCTACCCATCGAAAGAAGGAACATTTGCTGAGACCATCTTGTAATGAGATAATTAAACAATTGTCAATTACATCAACATGTTTATACAAGACACTTAAGAGAAGTATAGAAGAGACTCACGAAATAATACGCACAACTGAGAAATCTCCTCTCTAGGTTCTTATCCTTATAAGAAGTCAAGATACGCATTTCATAACCGCATTTACAAGAAACTCTTGCAGAATATGGAGAACTCATACCCTAGGATGAAGAAGTCATATGAATTATTCTATGATAGCTAATGATGATCTCATTAGTATGTCATCAACATAACAGTCCAAACATATATACAAAACTTTAATATAATAAAAGGTAAGCATAAAGTACCATTTAAATGAAGATTACTATATGATGAATTGGGCATAAGATTGGAGGTTTTTATCGATGGACAATTTCTCCTAACGTGCCCAATCACAATTTTCTTACAACTACAACACAACCTATTAGCCCCAGTGCTCCAAGCCACCTCAATTGTTGACTTGAATTTCTTACTAGTGCGACCTTTTATTTTTACGCTATGTGGATCTAGTATTGCATTTAGTTGGGAGTTGTGGCTATGTACCCTATCAATTTGGGCATTAGCTGGTGGGGTTATCATATCATCATTTGAGGGCAACACTAAATTAGGCTGATGTATAACCCCCACACTTTCATTATTAAAATTGACACCACTCCCTTCAGCATCATCACGTGCATCCGAGACATATTCTCTCCTATATTCTTCTATTGATTTTTGAATCCCTTTCAAGCTTTCAAAAATAATTTCATAAAGAGCTAAATCAGAGGTCCCATCACGAACAATTTTACCACATTCTTGCATCAAGTTATGGTGTCATATAATCCTTGAATTTTTAATACTTAATGTTGTGGCACATTGTTGGTGTGAGATTTTTTCCTTATGTTTTAAAGTCCACCTCCTCAATATTAGTTTTGCAGGCATACTGAAGATCCCTCGTATATGAAATACTACAAGATTATGTATACACACTATCCCTAAAAATTCTCATTTTTTGCACAAATATGTGACCACTCTACTTTTATTGTCTCATTCGACTCTTGTAACCCTTTCAAGATCACCCTTTGAATATCTATGAACAACATATTGATCTATATAGTCATTTGACACACTAATTTGTGCAAAATAATACTTGCGTTATTCAATCTTTTTATGAAATTCTAAAAAACTCTCCTTTGTATACAATTTTGTCATGTCACACTGAATAATGTGCTATGTTTTCATAATTGACATGTCATATGTTGTTTTACAATTAGTATATATTTCTGCCTAATGCCTTCCTTTAGCAGTCGTTCATATGCACAAGTAAATTCTAACAATTTCGTACTGCGATGTACATATTTATCAAATAATGAATTCATGCTCTTAGATCTCCCTATAGTTGTCATGCCAGCTGAAAAATGATATCTAACATAAGCAGGTACCCATGCATTTCTGATACTATACAGTTGTTGCGACCATGAGTGATTATGCAAGCCATAAGTACTAATCATATCAGCCCATGCCTTTTCAAATTCATCTGATGTCTCACTTTTGTATATGCAATTGGACTAAGACTTCTAAAAAGTTGGATTGTTATGGATCACAATACTCATCTTTTCATTAAATTTTTTATTTAGGTGCCATATGCAAAAAATATGATGGGTTTGAGGAAATACATCTCTTACAGCCGCTGAGATAGCAGCAACTTGGTCAGTCACTATTACTTTAGGAGTTACATTTCTCATCATATCAAGTCATGCTTTGAATAACTAATTAAAATCAGCTATGGTCTCGTCAAAAAGTAGTTCCACCCCAAGTAATATTGATTTTTTATGATGATTAATGCCAATAAATGGTCCAAATAGTATATCATATTCATTTGTCCTATATGTAGTGTCAAAACGCACAACATCACCAAATGCCCC
>JAYJMB010006353.1:0-11129 GCA_036873735.1 Pouteria campechiana | reverse complement strand
ATTATGATAACTCCGAAGATGTCTCTGTTGGCTCCGAAGCATATCTTAAATACTTTAAAATTTTTATTTTCTTATTTGAAGTATATACAAAATTTATATACTTATTTTTAAAGAGCATATACTTTGTTTCTTCCTTTGATCATCTTGAAGGTTAGTCTCAAGTTGAGTATAGGTCAATGTTACTGTAATTTACTTGAAAATAAATTGTTAGTACCTTAAAGTTTCTCTCATGTCTTTGCTCATCATCAAAACTTACTTAGTTAAGAATGTTCATCATTAAAATCAAACTAGATAGTTTGTTCAACAAAAATAAAAAGAACACTTTTCAAAATATGCATGTTTGTAGAACTCAAAATCTCCCTTGCTTCCTTACTGAACTCCTCTCCCAGAAACTCTCTGTGTTGAACTATATCTCTTTCCCCAAAAACTCTCTATCTTTGTCCTAGACATCTCCTTAAATACCCAGGCAACAAGGTTTTAGTAAACTCTTACATGTATTACAAACACATAGAGATCCTCTTTTAATAATAACTGATACAAAAATATAGCTTCTAAAATGTTGCGGTGCATAAAAATAGGAGTTCTAAAATAAACTAAGTTGCAGCACGTCCTGGTTCTAAAGATTGCAACACATCTTGTGGATAGACATCAGCTACTAAAAAATCATATGTCCTAGACTTCTAAAGATTTCAGCTGACTTATGTAGATAAATTAGCTTCCAAATATAACTCAAAATAGCCATAAGTGTTGAAGGTTGTGGCACCCAACCACTAAAACCACTTTAAATGCATTGCAAATTTCTGAAATCATGGTTTAGAATTCAAAAGCACATTCATCACACTTGAAGTTTGTCTCTGAAGAGTTTGGCATCTGTTTGCAAAAGTTCTAAATTTATTAGCACCATCTAAGACACCTTCATACCATCTAAAGGTTACTTCCACATGTCTGAAGTGGCGAAATTGCTTCTTCATCATGCATCTGAAATCACTTTGCACGTCTGAAGTTCTAGAGTAGATTTAGTATTTTGATTATAATTTTCTTTTATGAACTTGGAATCATGTGATTATTAGTTCATTGGATAGATAATTTGAAAGGATATAAGTTTTATGTTTAAAACATTTTCTAAATTAGCCTCTATCTATGCCACAAAATGCCTTAAAATGATGCCTTTTTTTAATATCTGAAGTTATTATTTTAGCAACATCAGTCCAACATCTGAAGTTTTGGACTTATTGCTTTAGCATGTCTGAAACCTTTCCAAATGTTTGAAGTAATGGAACAATGTCTAAATTTATTACTTCAGCACTTGAACAATGTTTGAAGCAATGGAACAATATCTGAAGTTATAACTTCAGCACTTGAAGCTCTAAAGCAATTGCAGTGTTTTGGCTATAACTTTCTCATCTAATCTCGGAATCATATGTGTAACACCCAGGAAGTTGAAAATAAGGAAATTTTTTGTCAAAACTTATATTTAGGTAGTTGAGATGATTTGAATGATAATATGAATTTTATTTGAAATTTGATATGAATTAAGTGGGGTTATGAGAAAAGTTGGATATACACATGAATGGGCTGATTATAATGTGATTTGATCAAGTAATTTGAGGACATTGGTATTCCTTTTAACATGATTTCATTATGTTCATATGCCATGATTAATGAAGTATTATATACATGAGAGAAATCAAGGTGTAAAGAGGAAAAAATTCATAAATTAGGGAACAATAAGTCGATGCCACAACAATAGAAAAGGATGTCGTGGTATTATTTTAGAAGAAGGGAGAAGTAGGCATCTAGCAGGAGGATGCTGCATCAAAATTTGATGTCACTGCATTGGAACAGGATGTTGTGGCATTGGATTTTGATGCTACAGCATCACTTCAAAATGGTGGCTTTCAGGGGCATCCAGTGAGATGGATGCCGCGACATCCAAATTTGATGGCACGAAATCACTTCAGTAATGGGGCAAATTTTTGGGCAATCAGCAACTTGATGCAGCGACACAAGTTTTTGATGCCATGGCATCATTCAAGCGGCATGTTGGAGCACCAAAAAATCCAACTTTTTAAAGATTGAATCCCATTCTATTTTCATTTCTATCTGTCCCGTTTCTCCTCCCATGCTCCAAACTTTATACCCTAGCCCCGTTTGACCCAAGTTCTTATCATTTAGACTTGGGAACCAGTGGATTTAGAGGGATAATCAATCAAGCATATGGATGGTGATGAGTTTTTGGCATTTGTACAGTGGAGTTGGAAGCTGATCCAATTATTCAGTAAATGGAGTGCACTATTTCAATTTTTGGGTTTGGATTCTTGCCCATAGCCAAAAGCAATGGTTAGTTTCCATAGTAAGATACTTTTTCCTATCTGAATTTTAATTTTTATATAACTAGTGTTTTGCGAATCATAAAATTTTGGGAAAAATGATGGATTTAGATGTTAAAACCATGGGGATATGAATTATTCATGCTTAAAGCCAGTTTGAAACTTGTTTGAGCAAAAGAAACCATGATTCATGTTAACCTAGGGTTTTAAGAATAGTGAAATTTGGGAATTTTATGAATTTTGAGAAATTATCATGGGATAAATGTTTAAATGCATGACTATGATACTTTAGAACTTAATTGGGCAAGAAAATTGATGATTTGGTATGATGAGGGTTTTTGGGAATAGTAAAAATTGGGAAATTTCATGATTTAGGCATGAATACCATAGGGGAAATATGAAATTCATGATTTATAATGTTTTGAGACTTGTATGGGGTGATTTGTACATGTAAATTCGAACATGTGAATTTAGTTTTGTGATCTTGACCTAATTTAAGTTTTATATAAAAGTTATATATGCCATGAATTGGCTGAGTTTGAGGCATAAGTAAGTTATTTTCAGGTTGTTTAAGTATTAATCATGTCATGTATAAGATAAATGAGATAGATAAGATGTAGTATATGGTAAATTGATAAATGGACTTGAATTGACTTGATATTCATTAGTGAAACTCTATTCGTAAATGAATGAGATTATTGCTCTGTATAGGATGTCTGTGAAGGATGAAAAAGCATGCAATTGAAAGAGTGCATAATGATTCACTCAAGGTAAGTAGGCACTCACTTGTTTCATTGGAATGTATGATTGGTTAGGGATAATGATTATCCCTTTGTTTAAAATTTAGGCTTGTGTATTTTGGTTGTGGATAGTGGATATCCCATATTTATTTAAGATTAATGGTTATTTGGTTATTATTACATGGGTGTCAGGGATAACGCATATCCCTTGTATTGAAATACTTAGGGTATTGCTTGGGATGTGATTATGTAATTGTTGAGGATAGAGTGAATCTTCTAATTTTATTTAGAAATGGATTTTGTATATGATACAATTGTGGATAAGATTGTAGATTTGAAATGTTAAGCATTGTTGAGTGAAATAGAAAGAATCATGTGTTATTTTTTAATGTTGGGAATGATTAGATATGTTTTGAATGTGATATGTGATGCCAAAAATAATTGACTATTTTGTTTTTTATGCCTAAATCATGAAATTTCCCAATTTTTACTATTCCCCAAAACCCTCATTATACTAATAGCTATTTTGTGATTACACCCCCTAGAGCTGGAATCTAGAAGAGTGCAATGCTAGTAAACTATTAAGCCCCCTTGTAATGGAATAAAGAAGAGTGCTGGATGCACTTGTTGTATTCCATTATAAGAGATAGTGGAACCCAAGTCACTAGAGGAGAGTGCTTGAAGAGTGTAGTAAGGTAGTTAACTTGAATAACTATAAAAATCTCTGTTTGATTATTGATTGCTTGCATTATTTTCCTTCAACTTCTAAGAGGGACCTTAATCCTTCCAAGGGGTTTAAAAAAAAAATTTAATGACTCAATTCACCCCTCCTCTCATTGGTTTTTGCTTCATTACAAGACCCAACATGGTCCACATTCAAAAAGTTTAAAAGTTTAGTTTTTCTTTCTCCTTTTTATATTAATTTCCCTCAAATTTATCAAGTCATAATATTCTCCTCCTTTTATCATAATCAAAAGGTTTAGGGGGTGAGGGATTACTGGTATTAGGGACTGAACTATTCTCACCTAACAATGCATGATCCTAAACTTCATACTCAATGCTACCCCTATCATGTATAATCTAATAGCTTTATTTCTCATATTCAAACAAGAATTCATCCAGCTGATAAGTTTTCATTTATAAGAAATCAACCCATAATGATGATACCAAAATGCTTGGCTAGGATTGGAATACCTATTCAAGACCTTAAACTGTTAAGTTTCCCAAATAGGCATGACTTATGCCTTGGGACTATAATGATATTAAAGTTAATTTCACTTTTGTTCAAGCATTATATGAATATCTTTTAAGCTTAGCTTGCATACCCCTATGTAAGATGATTCTTTTCAGAGAGATAAAATTATGAAGGCTAATATGATATGAAATGTAATGCAGAGAACACTTCATAGAATATGGGGATCTAATGGTCAATTGAGCATCCTTGATTCCACCAAAACTATTTACCATACGGTATCACACTAAGGTAGAGATTAAAATGTGAATCCCAATTTCAGTGCCCTACTCTAATACCAATGTCAGACCCTGACCTGCTATGATATGTAGGGTGTATGACAAAGTTTGAATCCAAGAGATATGGGGGAAGCAAATGGGATGTGCAAGAGCATAAAATCGAATATAGTGGAAGCATACAAGAAATAACAATAAAAATACAAGGAATTATAGTGGTTTGAGACCCCTTGGCACCTACTCTATTCTCCAAGGTTTCCCCAACCTTGGATTCCACAATCACCTATTGAATCACACATGGTTTTACATGCTTACCAAGAAGTCTATATTGGTTTTACAAGCTCACCAAAAATTCACAATGTTGGTTTTCCTTAAGCTCACCTACAACTCTTACAATGATGGATTTCCACCAAGCTCATGACTAAATTATACAATTTGGTTTCTCAAGAGCTAACCAGCAACTGCCCCTAGTTTTCAAAGCTAGCTAGAAACTCTTACGAATAAAATTGTGTATAAGAGAATGCCTCTAATCTAGGATAAGATGTACAAATAGTTAAAGAACTATTACAAATGATAAAATATTAAGCACATTACAGAGAATTCGAACTCCCTTGAAGCTATAATGATGTCACTTTGAAGTCCCTTGATCTTGGTAGCACCTTGGAGTGAATCCACTTTGGAAACTTGAGTGGGTTACTTATATTTGATTCTTGTTTAGCACATGGAACCCTCAAGTATCTTGTTTCTCTTCAATGGATTGTCTATTTATACAACTATGAAAGAATTTGGACCATTTGGAAGAAGACCATTGGGAAATAGTCATTGTAATGTGACTTGGATTTCCAACCATTAGAGTGGCAAGCAATACTACAAGCGGATGCACCAATTGAAACGTGTCTTTTCTCCCTCTAAATCTTCCTTGCTTCCTCTAAATTACAAAATCTTAGCAAAAGTATCAGTAGTATAATTCAAGTCATAAACAAGTTTTGTTAATCATGAAACCAAACCCTTGGACTCAACACCCTATTCAAAATTTGATCCTAATGGATACCACAAGCCTAAGTTTGGTAGATCTAAAAGGTATTTAAAGATACATTTAATAGCAATGAGATATGATTCCGTAGGATTTGATTGGAATCTAGCACACCTATAAACATTAAACATAATCTCTTTCCTACTTGTTGTAATCAACACTAACAAATAATAAGCCCCTTGCTTGTTATACTAGAAAGTAGAAATAACTTGTACAGATGTATGCCTCTTACTTAGGTTATTTGTCTAGAAATTAAAGCATGATAATAAATAATATGACACTTAAAATAAAGGTTTAGACTCTAGAAATAATGTTGAAGATGTGGCTTTGAATGCAGTTTCGGATTTCAACATAGTTGGAGTTGAAATCTTGGAAGAAATCTTGGAAGAAATCTTGAATGCTTGTAAAGTTCTGAGTAAATCACATTTAATGCTTGCAAATTACCTCTAGAATGTCCCAAAGTAACTCTTTTTACACTAGTATTCAAAAACTAGCCATTTGGGTTGGCAAAGCACATTAAATACGAGTGAGATGTTTAAATTTTTGACTGTTAGAGAGTCGCCATCACTTTAAAGCCTTTGAAATAAAATTTCAGAACCTCTAAAAGCTAGGTCTTTGCAAAACTAAGCACCTTTTTAGAAATTCTGAGATGCCACCGCCATTTGATGTCATCATTTAGAGCCTCTGAAATAAGGTTTCAGATCCTCTAAAGGTCGAGACTTAGCAATTTTGGGCATTCTTTGAGTTCATCGTGACTTCAAAATGTTTGAAACATACTTTCATAACATTTCAAGGTCGGTGACTTTGCAATTTCGAGCTCTTTGCAAACATTTTGTTCTAGGGTCTTCTGTAGTGCATTATAGACATGCTTCAGCATGTCTAAAGTGAAGCTTCAAAACATCTGAAGTGATGTGAGTTCTTCAATTCCACGCCTTCATGCTTCAGCACCTCTGATGTTAACTTTTGAACATCTAAAGTAGTGTGTTTCTATCCTTTATTCATTCTTTAGAGCCTTTGAATTTAACTAACAGACCCTCTAAAGTTGATCTTTCTCCCTCAGGGTGTCCCTTCTGGACATTGAAAAAGCAACGAATGTTATTTCACCTTTGAAGCACTTCTGAAGATTTTCTGAAGAGGTTGAATGAACTCATATTGATCTTGTTGACCTTGAAACATGGAGTTCTCCTCTAAACATGCTCTGAAGCTATTTTAACTTCATCTTTAGATCCTCTGATGGCTTAATATGTTTTGAACTTCACCTCTAAACATATTCTTCAGACTTGAAGTTCCCTTTTGAAGCTTGTGTCCACCATTTGAACTTTAATATTTGTTTGTATTTCCTATAGCAATGTACTTTAGAACATCGAAAGCACCTCTGAATTCACTTTGAAACTTCCTTCTGATCCCTGATAGTTCCATAGCTATAATTTCTCTTCTAGTCAATGTCTAAAGCACTTCTAAACTCATTCTAAAGCTTTCAAACTTAGGTTCTAGATCTTTTGACAGCTTCAACATATTCTGAACTTAACTTCTGAATTCCTAATTTTGAACTTCACTCCTGAAGTTCATGTCCACCATCTGAAGCATCTTCTGAGATCACTATGAAGCTTTTAGACTTAGTCTTTTAGTCCCTCTAAAGGCTTCTTTTATACTATGCTTGATTCTCTTAATTTCAGATATGTTCTATTACATCTGAAATCTTCTTCTTAGTTCAGGGACATTATTCCTTGAGCATTTTCTTGCTTTTCCTCTAAAAAACATTGACTGTTTTGGAGCTTAACTTGATGTGATCATTTATATCTTTTCCATTGCTTTGACATTACTTTCCTAGCTTGGTTAACCTATTTTATTCATTTATTTCTGAAATATTAGGAAAAGTAACTCATCGGTACCTTAAACTTTCACTTATACATTTGGTCATCATCAAAACTTAGCTAGTTAATGATGTCATTATCAAAATCAAGCTAAATAGAAGGGTTAGACTCAACACTTTTTGCCTAAAAACTTCCAATTTAATTTGCGCAAATTGCCTTGCAATGGACTTTGAATTGCACATAAAATTGAATTACGCAAAGGCTTGATTAATGACTTCTGAATTAATTTCTCCATGCTAATTTTGCATGAATCTATTTAAAAATTTCCTAGTTGATTTGGAAATTCCCCCTTGTATGTCCATGTGTGTAGTAGCTGCTAGGGTTTTGCAATTGAAGTAATGCCACTTTGTCATCATGATTAATGCTTGATTAATGGTTAGGATTGAGCTCCTATGGTGGTACATGTCTCCATGAAGATTTTTACTCCAAAATAGCATGTTTTGGCCTAAATCGACCTAAAACACAAATTAAATCATTTGAGTGTAATATTTTATCTAATGTGCATATAAATCAATGAAATCATGTCAATTGAGGAAAAATATGTGAATTTAGGTATATAAAATATGATAAATTATGAGCTTATCAGCTATTTCATAACATAATATTCAATAAAATTTATCCTAAGGTGGGTAGCTCAGATCAGGTCCCTGAGAAAGATATCAAAATATTATGGGCCTTGAAAAAGAAGAAGAAGATAGACCTTCCATAGATTATGTCTAACCATTTATACAAGTTCAAGACTAATCTAAACCTACCTTTATGGAATGTTATTCACTAAGTTCATTCAAGATGATAAGGTTGACATCAAGGATGAATATGGGAACAAGTTAAAAGACTAATATCATAGGAGAATCAACGATAGAAGGAATGGATTTCAAGCTCACAATTGATGGATGGGTATTAGAGAAAGGCAAGAAGAAAATGAGAGAAGAAGCTAGAGAAGAAGGAAGAGGAAGAGAAGAAGGAGAAGGAGAAGAACTATAGGGAGAGGAAATGAGAGAAGCAAGAGAAGAAAGAATAGAAGAAAAAGAAGAAGAAATTAGAGAAGAAGAAACTACAATAGCCTCCATGTCCCAACCATTAAGATCAAGACCTGCAGCCTCCTCATCTCACCCCACCTCATAACCTAGACTAGCTTTACACTACATTCCTAACCTCACTTCCCTTAAAACCTTCTTAGCTTACCAATTTTCCTAGGTTAACACTAGGTTAGACAACCTAGAAAACCATGTCACATTTAGCCTCTCCCACTTAAACCATAGAGTGGACTAGTTTGAGGATCTTGGTTGCTTTAGTGAGGCACAACACAAGAGAAGAGGGGTGAATTAGGTTAATAAAAAATTTTGTGAGAACCTCTTTTAGTGATTAAAACTCTCTTTGCAATTCAATGAAGTAGATAATGAAAGTAATCAAATAATCAGACCATAGATAGGGATTTTTATAATGGTTTGAGATACCTTCTCTATTCCACTATTCTAAGCACTTTCCTTAGTGTCTTGGATTCCACTATTTCAGTAGTGAATATAACTTAGTGTAACTGCACTCTTCTTGGTTCCAAGTCGAGGGGGCATTAAAAAACTTAGTGCCAATGCACTTTTCTTGATTCTAGCTCAAGGGGGTGTGAATACAACTTAACAAGTTGATTGTGAGACACACTCCAACTATCAAGCTTGCTCTTCTTGAGTTTGGTCTACAATACCAACTCAATGTAGTAAACAAAACAAGAATAGAAAAGTAAAATGTTACACTTATAAAGAGTTCTTTTCGATGGAGCAGGGAAGGACTTTGAAGAAGATTAAATCTTGCTTTGGATTCAGAGATAGCTTTCCAAATTGTAGGTGAGAGCCTTTAATGAGATGCTTTAAAGGTTGTAGGGCTTGAAGGCTTTGAATACTTGTTACTTTCGAGTAGGTGAAGATTAATGTGTTGTTAATACTTGCTACTTCTCTCTTGATCATACTTGATTTACTCCCTTTATAGTGGGATTCAAATTCTAGCCATTAGGGTAGGTGGAGCTCATTTATGAATTTTTGACCTTTAAGTTCCCCATTTTTAAACTTTTGTGAAAAACATTTTAGACTTTTGAACATTTTTACTTAGCAAATGTAAAAAATTGGTAGCAAGTGTTTTAGAATTTTGAAATATTACTTCAGAATTCTAAACATTGCGGCTCTAAAATGCAGGGCCTCCTTTAAAACCCTAAAAAACTTACTTTAGAATTTTGAATGTTGTTTCTACGAAATGCAGTAAATTTTTTGAATCTCTAAGATAATCTTTCAAGCTTTGAGCATTGTGTGTTACTTCTGAAACAACTTTAAACCTCTCAATGGTACCTCTAAAACATAATTACAAACTTTTGAACTTGAAACTTTGGATTGCTCAAAGAAGCAGAAAGTTCTTCCTCTGATATATTTTTTTATTCCTCTAAATGTTATAACTTTGGAACACAATGAGTACTTTAATTAACCAACAAGATTTTAGACCTTTGAATATCATTTTTTTTATTACAACAAGTTACTAATGCCTCTGAAATGTTATTTCAAACTTTTAAATGTTGTAGAAAGTTCTTGAATAAGTTCTTAAACTTTTAAATTTTTTTTATCTTTGGAATGCGCAATTTAACAATGAGTTTTCAAACTTCTTAACATCATAGATTGTATCAAATTCTTCATGCCTCTAATGCATTAGTTTTAAATTTTTTAATGAATACTTTAGATTTCTAAAAGCAAAAATTTTTTAAAAATATTCAACTAGATAGCAACCATTTCAAAACTTTGAAAATTATTATAGCTATTTACCGTAGCAAAACAAAATAGACTATATTTAAGAACTCCGAAAGTAAAGGGCACATCCTCTCTAGCTCCTTTTGAAAGTTACTGTATAAATTTACATAGCATTACGAGACAAGTGCTCTTTAGACTTCTAAAAACCAATTTCAGAATTTTGAATCCACTTCTAGAAATCATTATAGGAATGCACTAAAGTAATTATTGTAGTGTGACACCTCAGAATTTTGAGGTAAAAGGAAATTTTTTTAATTAATTCTTTTGTGTAAATTATGCATATGAGCTCATTGAACTTGTGAGAGAAATTATGTGTGTAACTTAATGTAAATATGAGAAAGGTAATTAAGGACATGTGAATTATAGAATTAGGCCACAAGAATTATTGCAAGAAGACTATAAGAAAATGATGTAGAGAGTTTGCAAGTGCATGATTCAGCATGCACCATAGGAGCACCAAGGATGGAGCTTACTTAAATACTCCACCAACCTCATTTCCAAACCATTTTCGTCCCCTCTCTAGCTCCCACCCCAAGCCTCTGTAGCCCCTTTTTCACCCCAATTCCAACAAATTGTATGGGGGAAATTGTGTGTGAGTGTAATACTACCATCCTAGAGTGAAAATCCATCAAATTGAGTGATAAAAGAAGGAAAGAAAATTGAGGAAATTCATTAAAGAAGCCCCTTATTTGTAAGGCCCTGAAAAATTTTAAAAATGCAAATTTTTGTAATTGAAAAGTTTTGGTAATTTTTGCCTGGTTGACAGATTGTATAATTAAATTTTTGAGAAAATTATTATAAAAAAGTTATGAAATTGAATAGATGATTAATATAAACATGAGGATGAGGTTTGGGGTACACTAAAGTATATTAAATAAATCATTTAAGTGAAAAAGAAAATA
>JAYJMB010006351.1:0-11133 GCA_036873735.1 Pouteria campechiana | reverse complement strand
ATGACGTTCCGTTCGCATTTCGTTTCTTCCTCATTATTTACTGTGCCTGATCTGATTTCTTGAGCGCGTTCTCAGCGCCCTCGAACACATAATGCATAGAGAAATTCCTCTTCTTCAAAATACCTTAAAGGATTTCAGGAAAGAACTAAAAACTACTGATCAAAACATCGAAGGTGTAGCTAAAAACTTTCAAAGAAATGATATAAAAGCAATCTGAATCATTACTTATTTCCACGAACACCGAAGGTGGATTAAAAGGTTGATTAAGGATGTGGAAGATAAGATCTTAACTTTGTTAGGATGATCTTGTTATCCTCTATAAGAGTCTTTTTTAGATTTTAAAACCATGCCTGGAAATATTTTAAGAAAATTAAAATTAGAACAAAGAAGTCTTAGAGCTAAAGAAAGATATTTGACTAATTTATCTAACATACTAGTCTATGCCAAAGAAGACATCAGTCAAGTAATCTTTGATGCTGTTGTAAATGTAAAAGACGCTTTGAGAAAAATATCTCTTAGAATTACAATAGAGGAGAGGATTAAGCGCTTACGGAACAGAGGAAAATCAAAGCACAGATTCAACTAGCAGAAATGAGGAGACAAGGAAAAAAGCCAATTAAGTCATATTCTACCTCATATACTATCATGTCAAGCGAATCTGATAGTGATTAAAAATTATCAAACAAATTCTGCATTTTAAACTCTGAAATTTTGAAAATCACTATCCATGCTTCACTACTGCCGTGGCGCCTATAGATGGTATCAGAGCCTTAGTTTTATTTAAGGATTGATAAAAACCTGTGAATTTTCCTTAGGTTAATAGAATGGTTGAACCAGAAAAAGGAAATAGAAAAAATCAAATTGAAGGTTCTTCTAATGTAGGAAGCATTAAAAACTGGCTCGAAAGATCTGTTTCTTCCCAACCTAGAAAGAAAGATGGGGAAGTCTTCATAACTCTTAGATATAGATATCAGGAAGAAGACTATCCAATTCCAGTAGTTCTACTTTCTAGAGTAAGAAATGTTGAGAAAAATATACAACATACTCTAGACAAAGAAAAGCGGACTAAGGATGATATACTTCAAGTTCAACAGGAACTCAATAAGAGGTTGAACGAAGTAGAAGAAACCCTTAAGCAAAAAGCCAGAAGAATGGTAGAGTCTTCAAAAACCTTAGATGAAAGATTAAGGTTTTTAGGAAGAATCTCTGGATCGAGCATAGAATAAGCATATAAGAGATTAGCCACAGAAATGGGAATAGAATAATCTCCAAAGCTTGAGAAGTCTAACTCATAAATCAACAGAATCTTATAAGCTGGAGTATCCTTGGAAAAATCCTTATAGGTTTATTCCAAGAGATGTAAAGATGGAACCAGTATTTCTGTCAAAGAGATACAAAAATGACCATTGAAGCATGGGCAAACCAAGCTTGGATAACTTTCCTAGGAGGAAGAGATTGGACTGTCGAAAAGGCATGAATGTACCTAGTAGCCAGTTTATAGGGAACAACTCAACTGTTTTGGGACAAGTTGAGTAGAAGATCTCCCATCAATCAAGTAATTGAAGAAAATGCCCCAAATCCAAAAGAGGTGATTTTCATTTTTGTTGATATATTAAAAAAGAAATTCTTTAGAAATACCATCATAGATGCAGATGGATACCAAAGGCAGAAAGAAGGAGCAGCCTTAGTAAAATTAGAAATATGTGATATGTGCCAATACGAGGAATATTTCTGTAAATTCAAACAAAGGTATTACTAGTTAAGCTTTGAAGATCAGAAATATGCATTAAGCATGTTTTGGGACAAACTCTCAGGAAAATGGGGAGTAGTTACCCAGAGAACCTTAGAACAATGTATGCTATCTAATCAAGATATAACGGATACATTAGATTCTAAAGCTGAAGCAGTAAGACATTGTATCAGATTATACTACATAGAAAGAAAACTTTCCAAGGATATTGGCAAGATATCAATAATGTTAGAAGAACGCTGCGACAAGTTTGAATTGATTGCCGAAAGGTACAGCTGTGAACCAATCAAACGAGAGCCAATAAAACAACAGGCCTTATGCAAAGAAGGAACCTGTTCCAAACCATCTAACAAGGGCAAAAGATAGAAATGGTATCATCGAGCTGCTGTTGATCCAAGAAAAGGAAGAACAGAATTAGGTGATAGATTCGTTTGACCACTTAGAAGCTTGGAAGAAAAGAGACAAGCCTTTAAAAATAAGTATGGAAGATATCCAAAGTGTCCTAAAGGTAAACCTCTGTCTCATTGTAAATGTTTTAGTTATATGGAAAACCTAGTCATAATCCAACAACATGCCCAGAGAAGAAAACAAAGCAACCTACTGGAAAAGCCTTGTTATACACCCATGAAAAGTTAGAATTCAAACCAATATGGGGTGAAGAGATTGACTCATATGATGAGAAAATTTTCGAAGACAAATCAGAGTATTCAGAAGATTCATCTTCAGAAATGGATACAGAATTTGAGTTTGATAATGATCATGAAAGTCAAGTATGACAAAAATTCCATGATATTGGACTTTCCATGATAGCATTACAGGAAGAAAATGTAGAAGGCATCCATGAATTACATGAATCAAATACAGAATTAGCCTCTTCTTTAAGAAATTGCTATGTATGAAAAATGCCCTCTATAAATATTTCTGATGTTTATAACAAAACTTGGATTCCTTATCAAGAAGCGGTTCATATATTTGAAACAGAAACAATCATTAAATTGCAAGCTACTGACAATGGGGAGTTTTTGATCTCATTAGTCAAAATGAGTCGAATTCAGGAAGCCATAAAAAGAAAGAAACACTTTGTTCAGTATGGCTTAGTGTACTTAGGAATCTCTCCTTTGGTGAGAGAAGACTTGGATCTCCCAATACTTGTCATTGTAGTAGATGCTAGTACTACAGGATAATTTGAAAAATCCATATTGGGAGGGGTAAGAGTGAATTTATGTAAAGAACCAGTTTTGTTCAAAGTATGGCTCAGATTAAGTGTAGATCTCAAAGATGCTCACATAACAAAAACCTTGAGTCTGAAGATTTGCGCAGAAGGTAATCAGAATTTGGAGTAGAGCATTTGTTTGATTCTACAATACACACAAACCAAGAGTCAAAAATAAATAAATATACATAGAATTGTTTAAGTCAAGAGACTTGATAAAAGGTATGACTCCAACAATGATGAATCCCAAAAGGCTTACTTGGCCTAAAAATTGGGTATTCAAGGATCAGGAAGGGAATAAAAAAATATTAGAATCTTCTCAGATCAGACAAGAAGAAAACAAATTTATCATAAATGAACCCAACATTCCCAGATCTTTGAGAATATCTGAGTTCGAAGAAAGAAAATTAGAACAAGGAGAACCCAGCAAAAAATCAATAGATAGTTCATCCACAGATTCACGAAGAATAGTGGGATGACAGAAGATTGACTTTCCAATATATGAAGATAAACCTCAAGGGATGATGATAGTATTCAAATCTTAGCCTAAGGTAAAGAGTCTACAGGTATTAGTAGATTTACCTATTGCCACAAAGGTAAAAGTCATCATCAAAAATAAAAATAGGATAACCCTAGTTGATATAGGTGCTAGTTTTTGTTGTGCAAATTATCATATTCTATCTCCTGAAAAGTGGAATGAAATACTAGAGTTACCTCTTACCATTGCCAACAACTCATTCGTAAAGGTAACAAAATTGACAGAAAATTTGAAGATGAGAATAGTAGATAAGGTTTTCAAGATCAATATCTTATAATGTATAGAAAACCTATCTAAAGATCTAATCTTGGGAAATGCATTTTTGAAACATTAATTAGAAAATCGATCGTTTATCCAAGAACTAGATCACATTTTAATAGGAGGATTTCAAATTCCTATTAAGGTGTCAACTTCTATTGCCAAAATAGAAGCAGAAAGAGAACCACAATGTTCAACTGCAGAAGCTATCATTTCTATGATAGAGTGAGAGAAAGAACAAGAACCAATGACTATAAAGAAGGCAGTTTGTGTATGGGAAACCATTGATGAGATTAAAGAAAGGCTTCAGAAAAATTTTAAAGAAAACCCTCAAGCATTATCAGATAAGTGTAAGATCGAGGCTTCTTTAAAATTAAAGAATCCAGAAACTATTGTTAGAAGCCGAGGTATCAAATACACCCTGATGATAATAGAGAAATTTGAAAAACAAATCCCAGAGTTACAGAAACTGGGACTAATTCAGCCTAGTACCAACAAACACCGAAGTGCAGCTTTCATGGTGTTAAATCACGCATAAAAGGTACGAGAAAAAGCAAAAATGGTGATTGATTACAGGGAGCTCAAGCAAGCAAAAAAATCAGATTTAATGGGAAGATTTTAGTTAGTGTTCTAAAAGATTTGAAAAATAGTTAATGTTAAAATTATCCAATGTTTGTGACCTTGCAAAATATAGATGAAAAGACACTAATAATGGCCAACAATATTAGAGCCAACAACTAGAAAAAAGATGCCAGTACTCGTTAACAAAATTAGAAGCGGACCAGACAGTTGAATGTTTCAGCTGTGAACCACTCACGTGTCGGCACAATTACGTTTTATTTGCACCTTGGTGAAGATTTTGTGCCAACCAAAGGGCCTATTTGGTGGAATGGAATTAACATAAAACATAGGGTTGATGTTGACCATTAAAGTTAATAATGTTAAAATAAACCCTTTGGTGGAATGGAATTAATATAAAACATAGGAATGATGTTAACTATGAAGTCAATAAAGTTAAAATAGATTGATATAATAATTGAAAATAGAGAAATAATGGGAACAAGTAAAATTATTGTGGGCTCAAATCAATTGAAATGGGTTTTCCATAAATTTAACTTTAGACCTTATCACTGCATAGAAAGAAATCTAATTTCATGAAAAACTCATTTCCCAAAGCCTAATTTAACATACATGTTAGTCCCAAAGTTAAACTGGTGACTCAAGATGGGGGATAAATTGAACTTTGAAATTTTTTGACGTAAATAAACTTGGTACAAAAAATAGGAAATGAAAATCAAATATGCATGCTAAGTCCAAATCTAATAGGTTCACTTTTTGATTCCCTTAAATAGAAGTGAGGGCAAAAATGGAAGTTGGTTTCCGCGTAATAGAGAAGTCCACGAGTAAGAATTCCATTACCGTAATTAGCAACCTTTTTAATTTATCCATATTATATTTAATCAATATGTTTATATAAGAAAGCATAATGAATCAAAACCATTAATCATATTTACGACAATTAGATCATACCAGAAATTATACAATGAATTTAAATAAATTAACTCACCATTTTAAAATATTTGTGTGAAAAAAAGAGTGAGAAAAAAAGAAAGAGTTAATTGACTCCTCCATAGGTTAACCTGCACCTAAAGAGGAAAAAGCCTAAAAAATCACCACTGAAAATTATAGAAAAAGTTGCGAAGTTTATATAACAAAGTCCCATTGAATTTTAGCCCAAAAATTACCATGTTTAGTGAGGTTTTGTAAGCTTTTGTGATGATTTATTTTTTTTATACCCAAGTAATGGTGCTCCACAATTTAAGGTGCACCTACAGTTGAAATTATGAAAATTTTTGTCACAGTAATTTATAAAAAATAATTCAAAAACATATGTCAAAGTTTAGTTCTAGTTTTGTCCACTTTTTATGATTATTTATTTATTTTTATATGCCCAAGTAGTGGTGCTCCACCACCCAAGGGGCACTTGTAGTTGGAATTATGGAAAATTTGTTCTTGATAATTCATAAAAAATAATTTGAAAATATATCACTAAATTTTACTCTACTTTTGTGAGTTTTTATGAGCTTTTGAAGTGATTTAATTAATTTTTTAGGCCCAAGTTATGGTGCTCCACAGCTTTAGGTGCACTTGCAGTTGAAATTATAGAACATTTGGTTGCGATAATTCATACAAAATAATTTGAAAACATATCACGAATTTTGATTCCATTTTTGTTCACTTTTATGAGCTTTTGTGATGATTTATTTATTTTTTTATGCCCAAGTAGTGTTGCTCTACCAAATAAGGTGCTCCTGCAGGTGAAATTATGAAAATTTTAGTCATAGTAATTTGTAAAAAATTACTGAAAAATATTTGACCAAATTTGTTTTAATTTTGTCCACTTTTACGAGCTTTTGTGAACTTTTGCAATGATTTAATTAATTTACTAAGCCAAATTTATGATGCTCCACCACCTAAGGTGCACCTACAACAAAAATTATGAAAATTTTGGTCACAGTAATTCATAAAAAATAATTTAAAAATATATCACAAAGTTTTATTTCAATTTTGTCCACTTTCATAAGCTTTTATAAGCTTTTGCTGTGATTTAATTAATTTACTAGGTCTAAGTTATGATGCTCCACCACCTAAGGTACACCTGCAATTGAAATTGTGAAAATTATTGTCATAATAATTCATAAAAAATAATTTAAAAATATATCAAAAAGTTTTGTTTACTTTTGTGAGCTTTTGTGCTCTTTTCCTGTGGTTTATTTATTTTTCTATGCCCAAGTTATAGTACTCCATCACATAAAGTGCACTTGCAACAAAAGCTGCAAAAATTTTTATCACACTGATTCATAAAAAATAAATTAAAAATTATTTTATGTAATTTTGTTCCAATTTTGTGCACTTTTGTATGCTTTTGTAAACTTTTGCAGTGATATATTTATTTTCCAGTGCCCAAGTAATGGTGCTCCAACACCTAAGTTATACCTGCGATAAAAATTATGGAAAATTTTATCACATAAATTTATCAA
This sequence comes from Pouteria campechiana, assembly GCA_036873735.1. Classification (NCBI taxonomy): domain Eukaryota; kingdom Viridiplantae; phylum Streptophyta; class Magnoliopsida; order Ericales; family Sapotaceae; genus Pouteria; species Pouteria campechiana. Next base: position 4,333 of record JAYJMB010006351.1, on the reverse strand, counting down.
ACATAATTTGAAAAATATTTCATGAATTTTGTTTCTATTTCTTGAACTCTTGTGAGCTTTTGTAAGCTTTTGTGATGATATATTTATTTTCCAATGCCTAAGTAATGGTGCTCCAGCACCTAAGTTGCACATGCATCGGAAATTATAGAAAATTTTATTACAAAAATTCATAAAAAAATAATTTGAAAAATATTTTATTAGGTTTTGTTCTGATTTTGTTCACTTTTGTGAGATTTTATAAACTTTTGTGGCGATATATTTATTTTCCAATGCCCAAGTAATGGTGCTTCAATACCAAAGTTGTACCTGCAATGCAGAAATTACAAAAAATTCCATCATAAAAATTCATAAAAAATAATTTAAAAAATATTCCATAAAGTTTTGTTCCAATTTTGTGCATTTTTATGAGCTTTTGCGACATTATATTTATTTTCCAATGCCCAAGTAAATGGTGCTCCACAACTCCAACACCTAAGTAGTACATGCAATGAAAATTGTAGAAAATTTTATCATGAAAATTCATCAAAAATAATTTAAAAAATATTCCATGAAGTTTCATTCTGGTTTTATGCCATTTTATGAACTTTTGTAAGCTTTTACAGTAATATATTTATTTTTTAATGCTCAAGTAATTTAAAGGTTATACCAAAAAGTATCATTATATTTTAGCTCACTTTAGTAAACTTTAGTAAGGTTTTTCCATGCTTTATATTTTTTTTTACCCATGTTATCGTGCTCCATCAATTAAGTGGCATCTTCAGCAGAAACAAGCCTAAATATTATCATGGAAAATACTTAAAAATATTTTGGAAGTTATAGAAAAAGAGCAATTATATTTTAGCCCACTTTTGTAAACTTTAGTAAGCTTTTTCATGTTTTATATATATTTTTCTACCCATGTTATCATGCTCCACCCATTAAGTGGCTTCTATAATGTAAACAACCCTAAAATTAGTAAAATAACTTAGAATATATATAAAAAAGTCCTATTACATTTTAGCCCACTTTAATAAACTTTAGTATGATTTTTCTATGATTTATATTTTTTTTTACCCACATTATTATGCTCCACCCATTAAGCAACATCTATGGTAGAAATAACACTAAAAATTATTATAAAAAATTATTAAAAATAATTTAGAAGCCATATAAAAAGTGCCACTACAAAAGAAACAAAAGATAGAGTTACAAAGTGATGAGAGGCTTAGACTTCACTACCATTCCTACCAATTCATAATCATTAGAAGAATGGAGATTGAAATTACAAAATTATTTCATTTGTTGATTATAAACACACATGATAAATTTTTTCAATGAATACGACATTTTAAATGAAGATTTTTTTTCTCCAATAGTACATATATTCCTCCCTTTGATTCCATTGATGTAAGCCATTTGTTGCATACCCTCATGTTTGTTAAGTTTTGAAGTTTAGTTTTAATGACAACAAAACTTGTTTAAATGGCTTGAATTATAAGCTAGTGAAGTTTGCTAAGATTTTGAATTTCAGAAAAAGCTTCAGAGTATTGAAATTTACCTTCATAAGTTCTGAAATTATTGCTATTCAAAACTCATAATTTTAGAGTTCGAAACTCGATGACTTCCCGTGTGTTATAATAACTTTCAGAGGGAAGCCTCGACCTTCAGATGTTTTGAACTCATAACTTCAGAGTTTGGGACTCGATGTCTTCTCGTGTGCTACAATAATTGGTACAGTAACTGCTATAGTAGCTTTTAGAAGGAAGCCTCAACCTTTAGATCTTCTGAACTCATAATTTCAAAGTTTGGAACATGATATCTTCCCGTGTGCTATAGTAATAGAGGGAAGCCTCGACCTTCAAATGTTTTGAACTCATAATTTCAAAGTTTAGAACTTGGTATCTTCTCATGTACCATAGTAACTACTACGGTAACTTTCAGAGGAAAGCATTAACCTTTAAATGTTCTGAATTCATAACTTCAGAATTCGGAAATGCTACAGTGAATTGTTTTAGTAACTTTCGAAGGGAAGCCTTGATCTTCAGATGTTTCGAACTCATAACTTCAGAGTTCAGAACTCATTGTCTTCTCACGTGGTATAACGAACTGCTGCAGTAACTTTCAGAGGCAGATATTCTGAACTCATAACTTCAGAGGTTGGAACTCACTCTCTTTTAGCATACTACAATGAACTACTACAATAACTTTCAAAAGAAGCTTTGGAGAATACCCCGACTTTTAGAAGTTCTGAAAAACTCATTATTTTAACGTTAAGAAATTGACATGGCATTCTAATGACTAGTTTTCAATAGTAGTCTCCCAAATACTCAAAAGTCACTTCAAAATTTATAAATAGAAGTTTTATTGAAGAAGAAAAGAGAATAATTGAGGGTTCCATAAGCTAAATATGAATCGAACACAAGTAACCCATTTAAGTTTCCCAAGTGCATTCACTCCAATAAGCTACTAAGATTAAAGAGCTCCAAGGCTGCATCATTTCCATCTCAAAGGAGTTCAAATCACTATAATGTATTTATTATTTTATTCTTTTTAGTTGAGCTTTAACTGTGTGTATATCTTAGCCTAATTAGAGGCATTTTCTTGTATACTTTGTATTTGTTAGGTTGAGTTGCTGGTAAGTTCAGAAAACTAGATTGTATGAGTTTGTTGGTGAGCTCATGAGAAACCAATATTATAGAGTTTTCAATAAGTTCAGTGAAAGCAAATTTATGAGTTGTTGATGATCTTAATAAACTAAGGTAGGTATGATTCCATATAGTGGAACTCAAGGTTGAGGATACTTTTGAGAGTGAAATAGGTGCCAAGAGGGCTTGAACCACCGTAATCCTTATGTTGTCATTATTTTATGTTGTTGTGTGCCTGCACTACTATCTGTTTCAACTATTTTCTCTATCTAACTTGGATTCTTGTTTAGCCATACAATCTACTTTTGCGATTAACAGTATTTGGATCTTCCACATCTACAATACTAATAGTTGGTCTATGTAATCAAATAGTATGTTAACCATCTGCATTTCTAAAATATCCACTGCTTGCTACTCAATCAATCATACAATGTTTACAATAATAAAACAATCCAACAACAATCAATTGAAATAAAGGTTCTATCAGTGTCATAGTCTCACAGATTGCCCATGATTGATCATGTCTTCAATCTTATGTAGTGTGTACTGATGATACATGTTCAAAAGCAAAACAAATCAATAAACCTCACAATTCACCACAAAGATAGCCATATGGACTCAATTTTCATCACCCTGTTTCAAACCAAATATATTTTGTGAATCAAACTTCAATGCCTCCCTAATTAGAATTTGTTAGAGCTACTATTAACAACAGACTAGCAGCAATCTTGCAATAGAAGGAACATCAGATACATGTGGAGGAACTAAAAAACTTAGAGAAGATATTGTTAGTCTTTAAATGTAGAAAATAGAGTAGAACTTGCTCTATTATTGGGGTTATTTTCTCTTAGAAAGTTAATCCTCAAACTCATGGTCTAAGGTATAATCATAAATTGAAAAAAATACATTCCATTAGCCCAACAACCAGTTGATTTTCTTTAATAGTGTATCTCAGTAATATAGTAATGGAAGATAGAAGAAGATTATTTTGAAAGAGAAAAATCAATTGTGAGAGAGTTCATTATCATTAAAGTGATCGACCTTAGGAGTCAGCAAATTTAAGAAGAGATGGTATAGTAGGGTAATGATAAGTGTATTGAGGGAAGCATAACAAATGTTGTAATGGCATGAAACATTGATAAGACAATAAAGGTCATATGCCAGTCACATGATTATATATATATAGCTAATCCAGAAGAAGTAAGGGAATATACCCTCAACAAATGGAACATGACATGCATGGTAAACAAAAAAAATACTAACATATATCTTGACTCAGAAAGGAAAAAAGTTGGATATCTAACACGATTAGTATTGGTTGAAGAATTAGACCTATGTTGTTATATTGAATATTAAAAGTCCACTTTTAAGAACCAAAAATTTAGATAACTTGCATCATCCGATCATAATAATATCAAAGGAATAGACAATTGAAAACATTCCAAAAAAAAGTTTGATATCTATTTACCTTTTCTTGGCATAAATAATAATAAAACATGGATCACCAGTTTTCTAAAGACATTCTTTTGGCATATCGAATGTGACGCCAAAGATGAGTTCAATCAGCTTATCTTGAAATCTCAAGGTGGGCCATCTACTTTTCCAAACCTTAATCCTAGCCCTCACTTTATAACTGTAGTGGCATGAACTAGCAATGGCAGAGCAAATTCTACAGCTGGACGGATGTTCTAGTCCGGGCAGCACAAGCA
>JAYJMB010006350.1:0-11134 GCA_036873735.1 Pouteria campechiana | reverse complement strand
CCTTAAAAGTGGGTAGGTCGAGGTGAAACTCAGGGCAAATGCCCACCGTCGCGCCTTGAAAAGCGAGGCGTGACATCCTTAGTCTATAAGTCTTAGTAGAAAGTTTCCAATTAAGAACCTAGAAGTTTTTCCAAATGTTAGAGAAACACATGGGACTGAACCTTAACAACAAAACAAGGTCTAATTATAAGACTTTCCATGTCAGCCACAATAGAATATGGTAATTTATTGTAGGTATGTCCTTGGGGATGATGATTTCATGCAAAAAAAAATTCAATGTTGATGTGTCTAATTTTAATAGATGATTTGATCTTAACATCTTCATTATCTAAATTAAAATGATTCTTCGAGTGGTACAAAATGACAGAAGCAAAGTATATCCAAATTGCTAAGATGAAGTTGATAAGCTCTGCCAAACATTACTAGTTATGTGTGGAAGGGGACAGAGAAGAGGATAGAGGCACATATTACCATATGACCGAAATGAAAAATAAATTAAGATTAAAATGTTCCCATTTTCATAAAGACCAACTAATGGACCAACGGATAAGTTTAAGACAAAGGACTATGACTGTCACCGAGTATTAGTAGAAATTTGATAGTCTCTTAATGAGATGTCGGATTAATGAGGGACGGTGGCTGATTCATGCGAAATTCCTCAATGGTCTTAAACTAGAATTGAAACGAGAACTAGTCTTACATGCCTCACACACCCTTGAAGTGGCAACAAGGCTTTGGAACTTGAGAAATTTCAAGTCCTCACACTTTAGATGCTTGACTTCCTAAGTAGGGGGAGACTCAGGCAACTAGATATACATCCAGGTCAGTATCTTACCAAAGGGTGAGTCTACAAAGTAAAGGTAACAACAACCTAGTCCAAAAATTTTCTAGAAATGCTAGTTCCAATGTTGCATCCACTTCACGTCCTAGAGCGTCAGAGGTTGAATGTTTTAAATGTCATGGTAAGGGTCACACTGCATAACATTGTTTTTAATCGTACTCTCACAATAGAACCTAAGATAACTAAGGATTATGGTGGGAGGAGATTGTGTTATTGATTCATTAGATGAAACTGCTGATCTAGATCGAGAGTTTGATGAAAATCACTAAGATATTGAGTATATAGGTGTCATGAAATGTGCGCTGTCTACACCTGATTCTAGGAATGATTGGAAGCATACCAGCATTTTTCATGCATTTTTCAAATATGGTAATGTTGTGTGCAAAGTTGTTATTGATGGGGGTAGTTCCATGAATATTTTTTCAAAAGCCGGTGTGGTTAGATGAAATTAAAATTTAAGCCCTATACTAAACCATATAGAGTGGCATGGATAGATAAAACTACACTACCTGTCCATGAGAGATGTTTGGTTTTGATTAAAATTGCAGATTATTCCAATGGATGTGACTCATATTTTACTTGGTCGTCCTTGGTTATTTCATATAAATGTCATATACTATGGAAAATTAAAAACATACTTTTTCAGATACAATGAGAAATCTATTCTTTTAAGATCAATCAAACCATCAATGTGAAAAGATCTCAAAAGAAAATTTCTCCTATTGAATACCTAGAAAAAAAGACCTTTGCATATTTTGGCTAAAAGAGAATTCTTAAAAGGAGAGTAGAGAGTTTGGTTTAGTGTCGATGTTACTAGGAAAGTCTAAGTTTAGTGTTTGTTTAGAGAAATCAATTGTTCAGTTATTGCAAAACTTTTGAATGAATTTAGGGATGTGGCTCTTAAAGAATTACTGAATGAGTTGCCACCTATGATGGATATGTAACATGCTATTGACTTAGTTCCCGAATCACAATTGCCAAATTTACCACATTATCGAATGAATCCTAAGGAACAAACTGAACTCAAACGATAAGTGGATGAACTGATCGCATGGGTTTCATTCGTGAAAGCCAAGTCTGTGTGCCATACTTGCTTTGTTGACTCCGAAAAAAGATAAGTTTTGGAGAATATGTGTGGAAGGTCGAGCCATAAATAAAATAAAATTCAAGTATAGATTTCCAATACCTAGACTAGATAACATGTTGGACCAAATGATTGGATCACAATAGTTCTCCAAAATAGATCTTCGAAGTGAATATTGAATTGATGATGAGTGAAAGACTACTTTTAAGACTCAAGATGGGTTGTATGAATGGTTAGTGATGGCCTTTTGATTATCAAATGTACCTAGCACTTTCATGTTGATGATGACTCAGATTTTACGACCTCTCATTGTGAAATTTTTGGTAGTCTATTTCGATGATATATTGATTTACAGTCATGCTAAGAAAAATCTTGTTCATTTAAAACATGTTCTTGAAACACTTCAAGTTGAAAAATTGTTTATTAATCTCAAGAAGTGTTATTGTATGTAAACCAATGTGATCTGTCCGGAATTTGATATATTAGCTCATGGTTTAGCATTAATCCTTCTAGGGTGAGTGTTATTTGAGATTAGCCTGAACCTAAATCTCTTTACGAGGCTTGTAATTTCATGGGTTAGCTATTATCTGTAGGCATTTCATTTTAAGGTTTTAGTTTGATCATGGCTCCCATAACTAATTGCATGGAAGGAAATGAGTTTTAATGGTCCAAGTTCCATCTAAAGCGTTTTGCGTGATAAAAAAAAGAATGATTGAGGCGCCTATATTATAACTTCCCGATTTTTGAAAAGTTTTTGAGGTTGCATATGATGCTTCAAGAGTTGGTATTGGATGTGTTTTAAGTCAAGAAGGTTATCTTATTGCATATTTTAGCGAGAAACTTTATGAAGCTAAGCAGAGATATTTGACATATGATAAAGAATTTTATATTGTGGTCCAAGCCTTGAGGTATTGGAGGCTTTATTTGTTACCTCAAGAATTTATACTTTATTCAGATCATCAAACTTTGAAATATTTGCAATTATAGTGTAAACTTAGTGCCAAATATTCTAATTGGATAGCTTTTCTACGAATATAATTTTGTTCTCAAGCATCATGCAGGTGTTGAGAACAAGCCAATAGATGCCCTTAATCTTGTGGTTGCAGTCCTTCAAACCAATGTCAGCACTCTTTCTCTTTCTTCTCTATACTTCCTACTTGCTCTACATCACATGTTTATTTGTTTATTTTGGATCCTATGTTCATTTAGATGGTGGCACTCAAAAAGGTATTTTGTTTTCTCTAGGCTGTGGTTTGGTGCTCAAGATGGTGGTGCATGCAGTATGTGTTGCCGTTCATATTTACCACTATGGTTATCTTTCTTTGCCAAAATGATTTGTCTACCCTTAAAATCTTTTACATCCTAGTGCATGAAATGACATCCAGTTTTTTCTTCTTGGATTGATGTACTAGATGTTTCTTGTTCCTTTATCATAGAAAATGTTTATTCTCATTATAACTAATCTACCACAAGTCCAATAGTAATGCTTTAAACTTTTAAAGGCTTTATGTTACTAGTTGTTTGATCTATGATTCATTTCAATAAAGAAAATTTTCTGATGGAGGAACAGCAGATTTTTTAGTTGCCAATAAATCAAATAACTGAAGATTTCTTTGGTCACTGACTATACAAAGTTACAAACAACATGAATTGTGGAGCTTTAACGAGTAGCATTTAGCAGCTGTTCAAATGGAACAGTGAGAAAATAATCTGTCGCCTGCAAAAATTCTGATTCGTAACAGGTTATCAATGACTGCATTAAGATTTGGCAAGCAAATTCAGTGTTGACTAATTAGATGTTGCAGATTCTAACAGCACGAATAGTACATGAACCAAATAATTTAGATTTTAAATGCAAATTATTTTTATCTTCCTATTTGACCAATCAATCAAGAGTATTAGGCTTGCAATAATTATCCATAGTTTTATGTGAATTACAAGTAATCATTCATGATGTGTATTATTTTACCAGCATGCCAAAATTCAGGAGAACTTTCCAGCGTTGATTTGCTACTAAATTGATGTAGTGTTCACTTTGTCGGTAATTAATATATCATTGGTCTCAAAAAAAAGATATTATCTATTTTCTTGGATATAATATCATTTTATTTGAGAACATTATTGTAAAAATGAAAATGATTAGAAATTAATAAAACTATTTGATACAATGAGACAAATATCAATACGCATTTTAGCCAATAATATTAGTTTAAATACCAACATTTAATGACCAATGGGAATACATAAAAGACCCATATATAATCCTAACGAATTTAGTATGATTTTAATACATGAAAATTAAGTATATATAAAAGATAAACATATATTAAATATGTATGATTTTTTTATGATTGAGAAAAATTAAGTATATGTAAAGATACACATATAAGGAATTTATACTAAATATATGTGGGTTTTTACTGATTGAAGGAAGCTATCACTATTGTTTGAGAAGAAATAAAGGGATAAATGATGAAAAAAGGCTTTAGCCTTCAATAATTTTACTTTTTCATCATCATTGCCAATACTTTCAATCATTAATTCTATTTATTTTATCTATATTCACTTTAGAACTAACATCATATTACATAATGTACATCTTTTTTCAACCAAAGCTCTTTTACACTCAATTTTACACCTACCTAAACAGATCCAATGGAAAAGGAGAAAGATTCACACTAGTTAATTTCAAATTTCTAGGCAAGATTGATTATGAGATCTAAACCATCCAAAGAACATGTCATATGATATTAACCAATGAAGAGAGGAAAAAGGACCAAGAAGAAAAATCAAGAATCAAATGTTTTGATGGACCAAAATGAAAAATTAAGAACAAACAACCTTATCTTTCTGTCAATTTTAAGGTAAAAGAAGACGGTAACTTTGTCTTGCAAAGGACATCCCCTCTAGTAGTCTTTCATGCTAATCTTATGTTCTTACCTGGTGAGTATACTCCTAATGACACCCAATTTGGCATGTTATATACTTTTTACTTGTGCTATGCTCTTCACTAACACATTGATTGCTGCAGCCATTTAACAACTTCCAGCCAATCACAAAAGCCGGCCTCCAAGACATGGATATAAGGGGGTTAAGATAAATCGTATGATCTTCTATTTGTTTGCATGGGTCTAATTTTGAAGTCTAACCTCTTGCTATCATGAGCGACATGTTTGACCTGCGTTGCTTGAGTTTTTTCCTATTGTATGTGAGTGGATCTGCTTTCCTAGTTTTACAGCGTTAACACATAGTAGTATAAACTATGACCTTGAGAACAGTTGTAGTGACAATTTTGATCTCGTATAAATTATAGCTAATTGGTGATTCTGGTTTTTTCGATTTATGGCTTTTAAGGTGTTATGTTCTTTACTTCGTGTTGCAACCATAATGCATTTGTACTTCACTGTACACACCACAACGACTTATTTGATTCTACCCGTGGCTTACATAGGGTTAGATAAAGCAGAACACCTTGTGCTTTTGCCTGGACCATGGAATGACTCTTGATCCATGCAATCTTGTTTGCGATACAATTCAAAGGGAAATTTAGCATCTTTCTTGGGAGATCAGTAACTTATTAATTTCACATACTTAGTTATTGTTTTCCTAGCTGTGAGAGCATGCATGTATTTATGCTATATAAAATCCTATGGTTGCATGCAACAAATTTAGCCTCCTATTTTTGTTATTGGATGTATCTACATAAGTTTCCCTCTTCTTGAATGATAGTTGTCAAATTTAATGGTAAAAGATGAGAAGAGGTTTGGTGCGGAGATGAAAAACGAGGTAAAGAAAGTGTTTCACCTTAATATAACAATTGAAATGACGAAAGTCTCTATGACCAAATGATATACCAATTGAGGGGAGGTTCATGAGTGATATAAACTCAGTTTTAAGTTGGCAAATTTATTTAATAAGATTATAAGATTGAAGGAAATTTCAAATGAATGAAGGAAAAAATATCGTTTTACCAATATAAAAGAATATAGGAAATATTGAAAATTTGTGAATTGTCTTGGAATAAAACTTATAAGTCATACTATGAAATGTGGAGAAAAAGTAATTGAGCAAAGGTTAAGGTAATGAACAAATGACTCCAAAAATTAATTTGATTTTATTTTGGGAAAATCAACTATTGAAGCTATTTTCTTAGGCAATTGATGGAGAGAGAGAGAGAGAGATATGCTTTTTATTGATTTGGAAAGAGTATATGACAAGGTTTCTAAGGATTAATATGGTATGTATTAAAAAGTAAAAAAATATTATGAGTAGATATATTGATATTATTGGGGATACCTTTAATGGACTTATAACAAACTTGAGGACCGTGAGTGAAGAAACAAGTGAGTCTCCAATTATTATAGGTTTACATCATGGTCAATTTTAAGCTATTACTTCTTTACTTCGGTGATGGATGTGCTTACTAGGCATTTATAAGAAAAGTGCCTTGGTTTATATCATTGATCCCATTATCGATATTATTGACGATAATCGTCGATAATATCGATTTAGGCACTCAGCAATAAAAAAAGTAATGTAAAATTATTTTTATCTGTAATTTTTCAAAAATATTAATAATATCATGGCATCATTGATATTATCGTTGATTTATTGACAAAATCTTGCATTTATCAATAATATTGTTTAGGGTAGAGATATTATTAGCAGGAGCGTGCGAGGGGGGCATTTTCGGTCACTATGAGGTGCAAAACCCCCCTCTAAACCCATTTTTTTCTCTTCTAAATTCCCATTCTTGCATTTTACCACTAAAATTGAAAGATCCGTTGTCGATTTTGTAGGAGAAAAACTCCATTTTCAATATCAAATCCAACATTTTTGTGAACAGCGTTCGGACATTGTAGGTATGAATTTTTTTTTTATAATGATTTTGATGTTTATATTGGTCGAAATAATGTGATTCATACTTATATTGCAGTAAAGTATTGATTTAAACAGAGATTTGCTTAACCAAATTCATTATATTTGGTAAATTGGGGATGAACACACGATTTGGAGAAAAATTCCTAAATCGTTTGATTCATCCCACATTATTAACTATTTATGAGTGAAAACACAAATTAAATATAAGATTTATTAAATGCAATAGATTTTTAGCATTTTTTTATTTATTTTGTAAAAATACAAATTTTGGGGGTAAACCCTAATGATACATGTCTTTAAAAAATCAATGTTTGAGTTATGAATCATGCAATTTAATAATCAATATTTGTTTTAATTAAGGTTTTCTCTGTAAACAAATTTTTTATTTTTAATAATTAAATATTAATTATAGATAATGTTTTAAATTATGAAAAATATAATTAATTCCTAAAATTTGTAAGTACGTTTTTTGAGTAGTTTTCAAAGTTTAGAATCCTTTTTAGAGTGTGTTGGATCCATACATTGTGAGCATTTGCATGTTCGAGAGTGTTCAAGTCTTAAAAAATGTTAATGCTGTATGGATGGAAAAGAAAAGAAAATAATTTGTCTTGATTTGATGTTTTTTAGGTTGAAATTTGAAGATGTCAACAAACAAGAGTGTAACCAGTACAAAAAGAGGAACACAAACAAAAAATGGAACAACATGAAGAGATTCGTCATTTGTTGAAATGAATTAAATTATTTTTATTTTTATATTGATGTCCTCAATTAATTATACTTGCTGTATATATTAGAAAATTGCATATTCACATTTCAGACCACAAGTGGTCCTAATTACATCTTCATAATGAGAGAAAACTCATGATAAAAAGAAAAATACAATGCATCTTAGAAACTCAAAAATAAAACACTCTTTCTCAAAATAAATGTGTGTTGTCTTTAGGATCATTGAGCACATTGTGATGGCTTGATAGTTAGGAGATCGCCTAAAACCAATAAGTAGAGAGAATGACACGGCTCTAGACTGGGTTGCTAGATTCTAGGTCAACTTAAAAATGGATATTTTGATCCAATTGGTTATTCCGAATGGAATCAAGACTAGGTGATTTCTATTGTTTAATCTGTAAGGAATTATAGAAATAGTATGTAAATTGTGACCCGATTAGAATATCTCGGAAGGACTCAGGACCAAGTGATCTCTATTATGTTTAGACCTGAAAGAGACCAGAAGAAAATAGGTGACCTATGTTTGATTCAGCTTTCTTACATTGCCCATGAGAAGCTTAAGAAGAGTGAGCCAGTTTGATTGAGTTTAGCTCGGCTCTTTCAATTAACCATGAGGAACTTAGGAAGAGTGGGACCAAATTGACTGGGTTTAACTCGGCTCTCTCAATTGCCCATGAGAAGCTTAGGAAGAGTGGGACTAGGATAACTGGGTGTCATGCCCCGCCTTTCGAGGCGTGACCTTGATTATTTACCTTTATTTTCACTAAGACTTTCTCACTTTTAGGGTGGGTGTACTTGGATCCCATTTTACTATGCCTATACTTTTCATTAATTTTTTTCCAAATTTATAAATTTTTAATGAGATTTCTACCAAAAATTCGATAGTCTCCCTTGAAAATATCAAAATTAATACTTGATATATATCATTTATCAAATAAATTTCTAAACATCAATGTTTACAATTCCAAATCATATATAAAACTGCAGTTTCAACAATTATCACTCAAATCTTACATAACTCACTAGCCCAACCTATGCATAGCCCAGAGTTTGTTTTGTCCTATGATGATAATAACCTAACCTAATCCAATATACATGATATGCATATTTTTCTACTATTATGACATGCCACTTCATTATAATATACATTATTGACAATTTAATACAATTATACATCACTTGAGATCATTGAATACAAACATACCATGACATATGAATTTTCAATACGAATTATTCTATAATAACAATGAAGTCTTCAACATTTGCTCACCAGTCCCAAGCCTCGGTTGGGAGTTTATACTTGATCTGCCGACTAAAAATTTAAACAAGAAGGCTGAGTCCGGGCAACTCAGTAAGTAGGCATAAATAAAAGGAATCAATAATCAATTCAAATAGATGGTTTCAATTTAGAACATGAATAACCTCTAACAAACCCTTACATCCTTAATGTATAGCCATGAGGCTCAATCATCCATCCAAGACATATTCAAATACAAATGTTATGAGGAATACAATGCTCATTGTTCCAAACATGTAACTATGTCAATGATAAGAACATATGTTTATAAATTAATACCAAATAGGGAATTACTATCATTCCCATCCAATCAACTGATCTCATATTGAATCGATTTTTAAATGAAACATACAACAAAGGGATATTCTCTACCCCTCATTTTAGACATTCATTCCCAACCAAAACATCAATTATTCTCATTCAAGTGATACCCATTATCCCTAGCAAACCAAATAATATCAACTGTAAACAAATATGGGATATTTATTATCACCAACTAAAACATATAAGCCCGGTGTGAGGCCTCAAGAATTTGAGGTAAGGTAATGACTTGTGACTTATTAAATTGATATGAGAAGTAGGACATGTATAGTTATCCTAGCTTGGAGATAAGAACATGGATAAGTCATGGTTAAAATTTTGAATTTTGTAATGCATGATTAAGGCAAAATGCTTAGTTAAATTACATGTGATTAAGAGGTTTAATTATATGACTTCTACACATGGATCTAATGTTACTTTCCTAAATTGGATTGATTAAGGGTGTTAAGGGGTTATTTCAAAAAAGTGAGAATTTAGAGGATGTCTTATTGTGTAAAGTGGGCATGAATGGTGGAACAAAGGATGCTTATTGGCGCCTATGTTGTGGCTTGTAAAGTTATCCAGTTTAGTTCTAATTAATCATTATCTTGTTGCCCACTTTCGATATCATTAAATCATTCATTTTTTACCTAAATATATACCATGTTGCTGCCCAATTTGCGGCTGAATTTTAATGCATGTTATTGCCTACATTACTGCTAATTCTCAACATGAGTTGATGCCTATGTTGCTACCAACACTCAACGTGTATTATTGCCTAATTGCTGCCCATGTGCTGCCCGCTTTCAATGTAAGTTAGTACCTAAGTTCCCACGTCCATTCCCATGTAAATAAGGCATGCAAGTGCTGCCAAAATACCACTTTATGTGCTACCTTTTTCAGTTGCTAAGAGGGTCAAAGATCAATTGCGAGAAGGAACTTTCCACGTTGGCAAGTTGCTACCAAAATAAGATATCATGTTGCCACAAAATTCCAGCAATAACACATACGTTGCCATGTTGTCAAGTGTTGCTAAATTCCATTCTCCTTGCTGCCAATTTAATGGTTGATTTGGACCAAAAGTCAAGCTTGTTAAGGGCACTTTCCACGTTAACAATCAGCTACACAAAGAGACAATTTGTTGTTGCAAATTCACCCATGACACAATCCCTTTCCACATGATTATCTGCTACACTTGAGTGGGGGGAAATAAAGTCAATATTAGTGGTTGCACCCATGGGTTGCTTGTCCACGTATGAGATATGGAATTTTCAAAATCACTTGGTAATTCAAGTCAATTAAGCAACCAATGGCAAAGGGGCATTTGCTTCCTAACGTGGACAGCTTCTTTATCCCCTTACCATGTTAACAGCTAGCACATTGTCATCACCTTTCTCTCCAAATTCCCTTCACTTTCCTGGAAACTCCCCCTTTCAACTTGTTCCTCTACCCCTTTACCGTTAGAGAGCTCTTGAATTTCCTTGAAGTGGGCAACAATAACAATGTTTTCAATTGCCATCCAAGTGTGCTCCAATGGTTGCAGCTTTCATCCTTCCATTAAGTTTATATGGCTAGAGGTAAGTGCCATTTAATTATTAAAATCAGTAAGGCTTTCTTCTAAGTAGAGTACGTAGCAAATTAACATTTAATTGATATCTAAACCATGCAGAAATTTATTGTAGCAACATGCCTTTCTATTCATTTTTGGACAATAATATACTTTTTTAAATCAATTCAAAATAACAAATAATAAGGGTGATAAAACCCCAATTTTAGGGGGGGATTAAGCATGGGAAATTGTGATCTTGTTTGTTCGAGATCAGGCACAGTAAATGATGAGGATGAAATAAATGCAAATGGAACGACGTGACTGAAATTGGCCGCCTTTGGAAAATAAAGGATTTTTCCATTATTATTGATTTTTCCTAAATTGTTTACATTTGCTGTGTACATCAGAAAAATTGTGTGTTCACATCCCAGACCACAAGTGGTCCTAATTACATCC